>JANFAH010000134.1:0-62884 GCA_024663395.1 Pisolithus tinctorius
AAATGCATTGAAAGAATCTTCTTCAACCCTCCTGAAGTTTCAGATATGGCATGAAGGATGTGTAAGTTGAATGGTGTGATGTTTTGTTGGCATTTTCATTTCCATTATATCTCAGCAACTGCTGGACCAGACAGCCTGTGCCTTTGACAATGTGTAGCAACATGGTAGCCTATTCTACACACAAAAATTCAGATCCATATGTCAAGAATTGAATGGGTGGGGACACAATTCGCATTTTTAGCACAGCCACGAATGCCCAGCATGCGAATAGGGGTGGGATTGCTGGTCATGTGATATGGATTGAGTCACGTGCAGAGTGCTAGAGGTGAGATCACATGATGAGTACAGTCATGTGACCTATTACATAAGCCAATGGACCGGAGAGTTATTGCCACATGATCATTATGTAAAAGGTCACATGATCTATGATTGTACCTTGTCATGTGACATTGATTAAGTCACATGCATATTTTCCCACGATCACGTGATAAATTACGTAACAGAACGCTCCAGATGATCGCCATCACGTAATCGATTACGTAAAAATCACGTGATCTAGGGTCATCTCTGCTTATGTCACTCATCATGTGACCATCACATCTACTGGTCACATGCTCATCTGTATAGCCACAGTACAAGTGCAAATTATCAATATTCGTGACAGGGCAACCTGCCATGGGAACATTCCAATCTGAATTTTTTTCAAACACCGACAGAGGTTGTCACTCAGGGGGCATTGTCTATATTGGGAAGTGGTAGTTGCCATGAATTCTGTACTGCTTTGTGGTAACTACCACATTGCTTGGTCAAAGTCAGCAGACTCTGGTGGTGCGAGCTGCCTGAGGGGGTGGAGCCTGAGGTTGAGGAGACTGGGGTGAAGTCTGGGAAGAAGCGAGCGCCGGAGGACGTGACATCGCCGAGGGCCGGGGAGGAGAAGAAAGTCATTCGAACCGGGTCTGGGGTGCCCGGTGAGTCGGAAGCCGGGCCCCTCAGGAGTGGTAGCGCCCACTACCGTCTCCTCCGACCCTTTGGTTGCGGTGGTGACCAAGGGTTTCGAGCTGATCGCAGCTGCCATGGACCGTCAGACCGCGGAGATGTGAGCCGGGAGGGAGACCCAGTGCCGATTCAACAGTTGGCTGGGTGACTTGCTCGGTGAGTTCGAGTTCGTCCTTTGTCCGACCCCCCCGGCATCCAAGTCCAGTGAAGAGCTGCACTCGGACGTGGCAGACCTGGAGCTCAAGAGTCTCCAGTCGGAGCGCGAGGGAGTGGGGGTGGAGTTGGACGAGAGGATCATGCGCCGGCCCGAGGACGTGCGCATGAAGGGTCGGTGGTCCAGGTCAGAGAGTGGGGAGGAAAAAGAGCTTCGGACGAGCGAGGGCGAGGTGTTCGAGGGGGATTCTGAGTGAGTACACCGGTCTGAACTGAATGCCGATGTAAACGTGAATACCGTGTATATATATATTCCTTTTTTTTAATGCATCAACTATCCTGCTATAGTAAGAAAAGGCAACTACAAGGAAGGAGGAGAGAAAGGAAAATGTAGACGGTTGTACTAGCTAGAGGTTGGTCCGGGTTTACCAGGATAACTGGCATGGAAAGCCGCGAGTAGGTCCTCGGCATTGCCCAGCTCGGTGGCCAGCAGCCAGGACATTTCTTCGTCGGTGCCCTCATAGCCGGCCCAGCGCACCAAGTACTGTAGCTTGCACTTTCGTCGCCGGTCTACTTTGAGTCAAGGATCTCAGCGATCTCGTACTCTGGTTCACCATCCACCTTGACCGGTGGTGGTGGTGGCTGTGTTCGGTTTGGGATGACATTGGGGTGTGCTGGTTCTAGTTGTGATACGTGGAACACCGGGTGTACCACACGCATGGAGTCTGGGAGACGAAGGGTGAACGAGTGGGTGCCGGGCTGGGCTATTACCGAGTAGGGGCCTAGGTTCTTGTCTGCGAGTTTCTGTGATGGCCTTGTGGTCCGGAAGTACTTGGCTTTGACATAGACCTGGTCGCCGAGGTTGATCTCGGGCGCTGGTAGCCTTTTCGCATCTGCCAGACCTTGGTATCTAGCTTGGGCTAGTGCCATCTCTTCTCGTAGGAACTGATGTAGCTCGTCTAGGTCCACGGCGTAGTCCCTAGCTCATGCCGAGGACAAGTCCCTTTCGGGGAAGACTGAGAGGTTAGGGTGATAACCCTTGTTGGCGAAGAAGGGGGAGACACCGGTGGTAGCACTCAGGGCATTGTTGTAGGCAAACTCGGCCAATGGAAGTAGCTCGGCCCAGTTATCCTGTTGGTAGTTGCAATACACCCGGAGGTACTGTTCCAAGGTCTGATTTGCTCGTTCAGTCTGGCCATCTCCTTCCGGGTGGTATCCAGAAGTGAAGTGTAGGCGCATGTCCAGCGCTTTACCCAAGGACTGGAAGAAAGTGCGAGACAAATTCAGAGCCTCGGTCGGAGGTTACATGTGCCGGGACACCATGTTTTGAGAACACATGGAGTAGAAAGAGCTTAGCAAGCTCAGGGGAGGTAATGGTGTCGTGGGTGGGTATGAATATAGCTTGCTTGGACAGTCGGTCCACGACCACCAGGATAGCGGTGTGACCACCGGACGCCGGTAGGTGCTCAATGAAATCCATAGAAATGGAATTCCATGGCTTTTCCGGTATCGGCAGTTGTTTCAGGGTGCCGTATGGTCGGTGTCTAGGTGTTTTGGCTCTCGCGCACGTAGTACAGGACCTTACATACTCCTTGACGAAGGTGCGAATGCCGGGCCAGGTGTACTCTCGCCGGATCAGTTCCAACGTCCAATTCTGGCTGAAGTGTCCTGACAGTGGGTGATCATGCTTGTACCGAAGGACCTTGAGTCGGAGGTCGTTGGCATCTGGTACATAGATCCGGTTATCAAGACGTAGCAGGCCGGTGCTGTCGACCGACCACCGAGGGTCGGAGGTGTCTGTGAGTCGGTGTTGGGACAGTGGGTCTGAGGGTAGTGCGGCGAGTATTTTGTTGTGGAGTTGCTCTACGTCCATTAGAAGGCTGGCACGTAGTATGGGGTACTCCAAGCATGTGGCGTGGAGAGCCGAGACCAGCTGTTCTTGCATGAACACCGGTCGGAGGTTGTGGGGGTTTGCCTGGGCATAGCCCCTATCCCCCTCTTTGGGGTAGACGTCCCATCATCTAGTGAGAGCGTCAGGCTTAGCACCAAGCTTACCCAGGCAGAAACGGATGATGAGGTTGAACTGTGACAAGTACTCAGACCACCGGGCTTGCCGGCGTGTGAGTACCTTAGAGGTCGAGAAGTATTCTAGGTTCTTGTGGTCGGTGACCACATCAATGGGTAGAGGGGCACCCTCCAAGTAGTGTCTCCAGGCCCGGAAGGCTTCAAAGATAGCGAGTAGCTCCTTATCGTGGGTGTCATAGTTGAGCTCCGGCGCAGACAGTGTCTGGGAGTAAAAGGCGACCGGGCGAAGTTGGTTGTCTTCACCAGTGATGGATAGTATGCCAGCGATGGCATAGTCCGAAGCATCGGTTTCCACTGTGAGTTGAGCGCCGGGAATGAAGTGAGTAAGGACAGGAGCGGTGGTGAAAGCTTCTTTGAGCATATTGAAGGCCGATCGGCACTCCTCGGAGAAGTTCCAGGGTATGTTTTTTCGTGTGAGGTGGGTCAAGGGGATGACGATGTCTGAGTAGTTGTAGATGAAGCGTCGGTAGAAGTTGGCGAAGCCTAGGAAGGACTGAATGTCCTTGACCTTCCGGGGTTTGGGCCAGTCGCAGATGGCTTTGATCTTTTCGCCGGACATGCTCAGGCCAGTCGGCGAAAGGCAGTAGCCTAGGTATTCTACCGACTCGGAATGGAACTCACATTTTTCTGGTTTGGCATACAGGCCATGTTTCCGGAGTCGGCGCAGAACCTCTTTAACATGCTGCCAGTGTGAGTTCTCATCGTTGGAGTAGATGAGTATGTCATCCAGGTAGACCACGATGCACACATCTAGGAGATCAGCGAACACTGTGTTGACGAAGCGTTGGAACGCCGCTGGGGCATTGGATAGACCGAAGGGCATGACAAGCCACTCAAAGGAGCCATACCGAGTGCGGAACGTGGTCTTCCACTCATCGCCATCGGCGACCCGGACTAGGTGATACGCATGCCTGAGGTCGATTTTGGTGTAGACCTTGGCCCAGGATGGCGAGTCCAGGAGGTCAGTGATGAGGGGGAGTGGGTACCGGTCCTTTTTGGTGATCTTGTTCAAGCCCCGGAAGTCGACACAAAGCCAAAGGGAGCCGTCCTTCTTCTTGACAAAGAGGACCGGCACTCCATGGGGGGAAGAGGTCGGTCGGATGAACCCGGTAGCCAGATGCTCGTCTAAGAAGGCCCGGAGAGCTTCAAGCTCTACCGGTGACAGGGAGTAGATAGGGCCGAGGGGTGGTGATGAGTCTCCTTCCAGCTCGATCTTAAGATCGTGTTCTCAGTGGGGTGCTAGGGTAGTGGCGTTGGATTTACTGAACACGTCGGCATACTCATGGTACTCCGGTGGAACGCCAGAGAGGTTCGGTGCGTCTTCTACTTTTGAAGACCGAAGAGAGGTGAGGGCCGAGGGGTGAAGCTGGAGGCTGAACTGAGAGGACCCTTCAAGTTTACATGCCCGGACATAGGCTGCGGCATTGATGAAGGTGATAGGTGGGCAAGTCAAGCCCGGTGCAACCGGTTTCTCTAATTGCGGGGTCAGATGCTCGCTAGAGCCGAGGGTGGTTGGTCCGGGAGCTGAAGGCTCAGGGTCAGGGGGTGACGTCGGGGGGTCTGGCACTCGTTGTACAGGCGTCTGGAATCTAATACTGCTCGAGACCCAGTCAATCGATGGATTGTGTTGGGTGAGCCAGTTGTATCCTAAGACTGCCTTGCACTTGGAGTCCAGCGGGGTTGCATAGAGGGTGACCGGGGTTGCATCACCGGAGGGAAAAATGAAGACGAGGTCTGCTGCCTGGGTGATGACCGAGTTGGATGTGCCGTCAAACAGCCGAAGCTGGACCGGCGGGACAGAGTAAAGGGGAACAGAGATTTTATTTGCAAACTTTATATCTATAAAACAGTGCATAGAGCCGGAGTCGACGAGTACCGGGAACACCGGCTCGTCGTAGGATGCTAGAGAAATGGTAGGCATAAGACTATTCGGGTTACAAAGAGCAGACGCATTGAGCTTAACCTCCGAGAGCACACCACCGGAGTCAATGCGGTCCTTGGGGTGTGCGAGGTTCTGAGGACCGCCGACTATTTTTTTGCCTCGGTGGAGGCCTCTGGTGTGGCTTCCGGAGCTGCCGCAGCTGCTCTAGCTTTGGCCACCTTCTTGGGGCATTCCTTGGCTATGTGACCATCCCCTCCACAGAACATGCAGAGCTTTAGGTCGAAACGTTGCTTTTGCTCGGCAGCCATTAACTTTCCATCCTTGCCGAGTTTGTTGCTGGCTGTTTCGGGCTTTGAAGACCTGGCGTTGGTACTGCCGGTCTTTGGTGTAGCGGGGGGACTGGGAGGTGTTGGATGCCGAGGTTTTCCCTTTGTCAGTGTTTAAGTCTCTATTGCCGGTCTTTGACGAGTTCTGGTTGCCGGAAGACCGGTTCTGGCGTTGGACCTCTTCATGTCGTTCCCAGTAGCAGGCGTCTATGTCCTGAGCTAGACGGCGAAGGTCCTCAAGGGTGCGGGGTTTGCCTACCCGGCTTATCTCGTCTTTGATTCGGTCAGGGAGACCGGCATAGAAGAAGTGGCGGAGAGCCCCGTCACCGTATCCCCAGACCTGGGTAGCTAGCCTATTGAACTCGACCATGTATTTATTGATGCGGTGGGTTTCTTTCATAGTTAGGTGGTCGAGTTGGCTCTCGGCTTCTGCTACCGGGTCATGGGGACCGAAGGTCGACTGGAGTTCGATGACAAACTCGCACCAGCTGTCCATCCACAGGGGTGGGTCCTCAGGTTCGCTGGTGAGAAGAAGGTCTGGCTCGAACCATTCGAGTGCCATTCCCTTGAGGTAGGATTGAGCGAAGGTTACCTTTCGGCAGTCATCGCAGAAGGTTCGGGGTTTGTTCTGGAAAGTTAACTCGCACTGGATGAGGAACTGTTGGAGCTTCTTTGGGTCGGTGCCGTCGAAGGTGTCCAGTTCTCGGACCTTGGCTGATCCTGAGCTTCCCTCGGTGTCTCGGCGGGAAGACCGGGCGAGGGACTGTACGGCCCTGGTGAGGCTGTCTAAGACCCTTAGCTGTAGGTTTCCTTCAGTTTCCTCGTGTTCACCTTCCTCGGGATTAGGCCCGAAAGGATCGTCGTTGTTATCATTGTCGTCATCACTGGAGTGATGGTCAGAGTCGTCCGGGTCGTCATCACCATCACCTCCGGGGTTACCAAAGGGAGCGGAAGGTCGACGACCAGCTGGTGTTGGTGTACCTCGATCGTTGGAAGCTGGTGCAGTACCGGAACGACAGGCTGAGAATCCTTGGAACTGCTGCACGACCGCAGAAGTCCGGCAGTGACTGGCGAGGGAACTGAGGGTCGACTGGCGGCGAAGGTCGTCTGAGGTTTCGGGTTGGGTTGGTCTCGAGGCAGAGGCGGACTCTAAAGCGCGGTCTGCTCGAGCTTGGGTGCGAGTTCTGGTCATGGGTGGTGAGTGACTTGCACAAGTGGAAGTCTGAATATACTGTTAAGTCCATGACTGGGACGGGGGTCGAAGGCCGAAGGCCGAGCGCCGGGGGCAACAACCCTTGGTCTTAGCTCGTGCACTAGACCCTTGCACAAGCCGGGTTGAGGTCAGAGAAAGCCGAGGGGATCAGGAGCGAAAGCCGAGAGTCAACTTGGGCTTAAGCTGGGGACTTGGGGGTGAACTAAGTTGATATTCAGACTGGGGGGCTAAGTACAACGTACGTAGAGTATATATACCGAAGACCGGTAACCCGAAGGCTGGGGTTGCCGGTGGGAGACTAAATAGCTGTACAAGAAACCAACTAAAGGTTAAGCGAGGAGACAGGGATCGGAGAGCCGAAGACAGACACTGCCCCGACACAAGCGAGGGCAGTACAAAGACTAACTAGAAAAGTACAGTAAGAAAACAGACCTTGTCTCGGCGTTCAGTATTGACCCGGCATTCAGAACCTAAGACCGAACCGAGGGTTTCTTGGTATATGACAGTTTGGACTGAACATTAGTACTCTGGAAAGCTTAGGGTCACCCCTTTCTGATGATATAGGTATCATGATTATCTGTGCAGAATAGCCCAAGCTACATTGGCAGCAAATCACACCTCATAAACATTGCAATGGTTTTGTCCCTCACCATAGGGCAGGTTGCAACAAGGGCCAAGGGAATACTACTAGTGCAAAAGGAACTGAGAACAGAGACTGTGGTAAAAGGAAAGAGTCTGAAGGCAAGGAAGCAACCAGAGCACAGCAGCCATGGGTATCACAGTGCATGAGAAGGAATGAGGGCATGGGGAGGTAGTGAGGTAGGCAGGAAGACAGCATGCAAGCAGTGGTGGATGCAAGTGGTCTGGGGACATAACAATAGTTGTGGGACAACCAATGATAGGGGCTTACATGACTAGGAAATGCAGATTCCTTACACCTACAGGGGACTTAGATGATGACCATCCCCAGTCAGCCATATGGCACAGAGGACATAAATAATGATGCCATGTTGTGATGGAGAAGGCATGGTACTGAGGATTCAAGAACACCAGTGAATTCTCCATAGAAGCAAAGGAAGTATGGTGCTGAGGAATATGAGAAGTCTGTTGAATGCTGCATAAAGGCATCTGGACCAATGACATCAGTGCCTCATGGCCACTAAGTATATAATTGTCAGTGTGCAGCTCAAACCTTCACATCAATCCAATTCTTCCCCCCTATCATCAATCCCTCTCATCCATATCATGTCTGCCAACTGTGCCCCTTGACTCTCCCAGCTGGTCCACACAGCTACCCCTGACCTGGTCAATGAAGAGAAGGCTGCTCTGAAGGTAAGGTTTGTTGCTGCCTCCATGGCTCTGGTCACTGAGGCTAGGTGCCTCCTGGATGACAAGGAGGAGCTGTGGGAGAAGGTGATGTGGATGTGCTAATGGGAGGAGAAAACAGTAAGTGTGCAGTTCATTTGAGACTTGCAGCATTGACTGTCTTCTAGGGGGAAGTGTTCCCCATCATTGAGCACAGCTGAGAACTGGGCATTGACACCAATATAGATGCAGCAGATGGGCCTGATATGGCAGAGGCCAATGAGGCCTATGAGAGGTGGGTGGCTGAGGAGATTGCATGGGGAAAGGCTGACAAAGACATGCAGATGGGAGAGGAGGCCTCACAGGATGTCAGTGAGCAGAGAGAAATGTAGAGGTGCCAGCTGCAATGGTGAAGGTGTCACACATCAAGGTGACTTGGCCTGCATGGAAGGTAAGTGTGTGTTACACATGGTATGCCAGCCTCTGACCCCAAGGGCCTTAGCATTCCTGGCAGACAATCACAGAAAGTGAGGATGAAGTCAAGGTCCCAAAGGTCACCATACTGCCTGGGTCAATCCTCCACAAGGAGCCCTGCACACATTGTTCAGTGAAGAAGACCATGTGCACAGGACCAGTGGGGCACACTTGTGATGGCTGTGCACACATGAAGCAGGGGTGCAAGAAGTCAACAAAGTCAGCAGGAAAGAAGGCACAAGTTGGCATGTTGACTGGTAAGTGGCAGTCTCATCTCAGGGGGTCTGGAGCTAATGACCTGTAGTGCAGTCTTTGACATCTGCCAAAGCCAGCTCTGAGGGTTGCCAATGATGGTGACAATGACAAGGTCAAGGTAGTCAAAAGCCACTCACACATGAAGGGGAAGGTGCCAGTGTGCAGCACACTCAACAGCAAGGTTGTAGCCAACCTTTTGCAATCACTAAGGCTGTTATGGGCTGAGGCTGTGGAGTCACAGGCTGCATACCTTTGACTTCAGGTGCATGTTGATCAGCTCACTGAGGCACTGGAGAAGATTGGGGTGGAGTAGGAATGACTGTAGTTAGTTTGGATTCCACATATTTTCCTGTCTGTATGTCAGTGTGCATCATGCAAAATATACTGCTGTTTTCCCTTCTGTGCAAGGTTGCAATGCAAAATGACCTGAAGTGCTTGAACACTCTCTGTGGGACAGTTTGGCCATGGTTGGATACACTGCACAGGGTACCACCTGACTTATCTTCTTCATGTGACTTTCAACCTCTCTCAGTGGTGAGTCCTTGTAGCATGATGTTGACAGTAGAATGTGATGATTTCTTGAAGTGAGAGAGATGGGATGTTTTGTTGGGTAACTGGGATGGTCTTTGGATATCAGGTGTAAGGAGAAAGAAGAAGAATTGAAAGGAAAATTGATTAAGGGGTGCATGCTGACTGTGTGTTCAAAGAGGAAATGCACAGGGTAGTTGCAAGCATCTGTGGTATACAGCAGCTGAGGAGGGCATCAGTGAGACTAGTAAGAGAAGTGACAGGAGAGATGTTGTTTTAGTTATATACAATTTTTGTTATTTTTCTGGATGGTTTTTGACTTTTTGTTAGCAGTTTGTATGTTGTTTGAGCAAGGACTAGCTATCAGTACAATCACCAGGCAAAACCCAGGGTGGAACAGAGGTCTCTGGATGACACCCAGGGTAAAACAGATAAGGAGAAATGAACTATGTTTGGTATCAGAAGGAGCAAATGGTATGTGGGTCACCCCTGCTGGGGACAGTGAATGCCAACTATCCCCAGTCAGCATGGAAGGTGGAATGAAGGTAGCAGGAGAAGCTGTGGAAGGGGGTAGGGGTATTGTGGGAGAAGAGGGCACAGAGGCAAGTAGGAAGGACAGAAGGGGAGGGCATGATGGACAGGCTGTGGGTACTGGAAAGGGTGGATAGTCAGCTGTCTGAGGCAAAAGTCTTGCCCTTGTCATCAGTGGGGTCATCCTCAGCTTCCTTGAGAAGGCAGTCTAGTTCTTTGTCATCCACAGTTGCATGGGTTTGTGACCACAGGTGGTATGGGAGCAGGCAGAATGCAGTGAAGCAGAGCTTGTAGATGGAGCCATCCAACTCAGCCAGCAGGTATGAACCCCCAGTGGTTTGATGAAGGATGACCATGGGACATGTGTACTGTGGCTTTGTCTTCTGTTTTGGTTCTTTCTCTACATGGGGGTGGTGGACAAGCACAAGGGTACTGGGAGCAAAGTTATAGTCTTTAGTGTGATGCTGAAGAGTGGCTTTGAACTGTTGGACCAACTTGAAGTGCATGCAGAAGATGTTGTCACAGAACTAGTCTAGGTCATTCTGATGCTTCTGTAACTGGCGCACACACCAGGCAATCAATTCTGTGGTGGTCAGTGGTGTCACATCATTGCATGATAGGAGTAAAAGGAAGGTGGCCTCAATGAGGTCAAATGGGAACAGCAGCTCAACACCATGTACCATGAAGTAAGGGGGTGGACCCATGGACTTCAATATGGTGACCCATTTGGCCCAGAATACAGAGTGTGTGATGGTGTGCCAGCAGCAGCATTGTTCTCACAGCTCTTCATGATGGCCTTGCATACATCATAGTGGTGATGCTCTACAATACTGTTAGCCTGAGAGTTGTAAGGAGAGATATGGATGTGATGGATATGATATTGTGTGGCTAGGGCATCTAAGGCTTGGACAAATGTGGCACCATTGTCAGTGACAATTTCAGCAAGTGAACCTCAGCAGCATAGGATGTCCTTGAAGATGAAAGATGCAAGCACAGTACTATTTTCTGTGCACAACATGCACTATTCTGGATATGAGGTGAGCACACATCAAGCCTGTACTGTGTACCAGTAGCTGCTGGCTTTGGGCATTAGCATTGTGTCAATGTGAGTTTTATGAAACAGGCCCCCTATCATGGGCACAGTGGGAGGTATGTGAAGTTTCTGTGTCTGGCATATCTGGCATTCATGACAAGTACAAACATACCATTTCACATCCTCAACAAGCAGAGGCCACCAAAAGTGGAGAAGGCAGGTGTGGACAGTGAAGACACCTTTGTGTCTGAGGTCATCATGTGCTCCTTTGATGAGGTGATACTGCTTGGACTCCTTGATGACTAGCTGGTGCCATCCATGAGGTTCTCTATGACATAAGCTGCCATCTAGGAGGAAGAAGTGACTGGCAGAATTGAAGAAGGATGAGTATTGCACATCAGTAAGGTCAGGAGGTCACTCATGGGTTGAGAGGAATGTGTGGATCATTACTATTTTTGCCTTGCATGCCTGAGCCTTCACAGACCACAAAATTGCTGGGTTGTCAGAGGTATCAGGGGGGTTATTGGCATGGGCAGTTGCAGAGAATGTAAGGTAGAAGGATGTAGGCAGCAGGAGGCTTGCCCAATGGTAAGTGGGTGTCAGCAAGGAGTCATATGGGTGATGATCTTCATTGGAGACAGATGAGGGAGGGGGGCAGTCATTGATGGTTTCAGTAGAAAAGGAGTAGAAGCAGTCTAACCAGTGTTCATGATCATCATCCTTGGGCAGGTCAAGTTCTGAGCATGGGTGGTGGGGACAGGCCATTAGGGCCAGCATGCTTGTCTGCAGGAACATGCACAAGTTTGAACAAGAAGAGGAGGATGCCAGCAATCCAGTGGTTGATCATCATGTTAGGCTGTAGACCTGGGTTGTTTATCATGCCCTTAATATATTTCACATCTACCTCCACAGTGAAGTTAGTGAGACTGAAGATGTATACATGTACCACATGGAAGAGGCCATACAACTCAAGCTTAGCCTGGGAGTAGCAGCCTTCCACTTCATTGAGGGTGATGGATCTGAAGTGACTAGGGTATTGTTTTCCATCTCTGCCAAGCTGGTAAAGGATGTAGCCAACTGCAATGACTGAGGTGTCAACTGCTAAAATCACTTCATGACCACACTCATAGTCAATCTGCTGGCTTGCAGGGGACTTAATGATTTTGTCCTTGAGTCATTGCATGGCAGCACATTGTGGTTTGTCCCATCTGAATGGCATGTCCTTCCACATGAGCACAACTGGTGGCCACATGATCTTGGTGAAGTCTTTGATGAAGGTGTGGAGGACACTGCAGACACTGAGGAAGCTGTGAACCTGGGTCAGGTTGTGGCACTTGGGCCAGTCATGGATCTTCTGCACTTTGCTTTCTTTAGGAATGTGACCTTCAAAGGTGAACTTGTGACTGACAATCACAGCAGAGGGGGCAGCTAGCATGAACTTCTTTGCTGAGATGGTGGCTCCAACGTTCTGCAAATGCTGAAGGATGCAGTTACTTTGTTCCCTTCATGACCTTGTTGTGACACACACATCCCTATGTACTTCTGTCCTTGCTCCCTTCTGCCTGCATGACTAAGCACTTCTCACCCTTGACTAGCCCCTCTCACCTAAGGCCTCTACCACTCTGTCCATCTCTGGGCCTTCCATGTCTGTGGTGGCCCCCTCAGTTCTGCCATCTATGGTCCCATTGTCTTCTTCAGTCCCACCATCTGTGGTTTCATTGTCCTCACTGTTGTCCTTTTGACCTGTGTCCCCTGCTGATTCCCATGTTCTCTTGTTCTCCCCCTTCATCTCTACCATTCATTGTGCTAACCCCCTTATATATTCTTCTTGCTCCTTATGTAGTCTGGTTCCTTCCTTTGGTATGAAGGACCATCATTGTCATGCACTGTATTCACCAGGTAGTTGTGTACCATTGAGTGTTTCAAGCTGATATGAGTTGTGTATTCTTGATAGGACTTGGTGTCACACACCAAAGGTGCTTGGTGAGGTGGACATGGATGCAGCTGATGAATAGAGATGAAGACCATAGCCCTCATGTGAAGAAGGACAGCCAGAAATGTTGGCAGTCATCCCTTGCACAAGAATGAGTGGTCAATGCCAAAGAAAAAGGGAGGAAGCAAGTTAAGCACCAATGAAAGTTCTTAAGCACCCATGTGTGGCATTCCAGTGTTCAATGTATCTCCACCAATTCCACAGATACCAACACCATTCCCACACTTGCTTGTAGTGCTCAGTCATGTGATCCTACCTTCCAAAATTGGAAAGGATTTGCACACTCCACATGTTTCTACAGCACTCCCTCCAAAAGATGCTCATTTCACTAATTCTTCTGATATGGCTGCCTCCACATCAATCATTTTGCTTGTCCCCTTTTCTAGGGACCATGGCTATGTATATCTACCAGGAGTTCCTACTGGCTTCCATCCTGAAGCATCCTGGTACATCCCATCCTCATCTGCCCCCTCTCAGCCCATCCAGCTTGGACAGTGCATTCTTCTTGTCAGTATGACCTCTAGGAGGACATTCTTTGGTCACCTCAGGTCTGTGATTCACTTGGAAAGGTCTTATGTGGTCATTTCAGTCTCTCCAGTCCAAGAAGCATATGGATCCTTCCTCCCTGCTCCCTGCAATGTCTTCATGCCAGTCTCATCCATCATTCTTCCAAAATTGCAACAGCTACAGTATAATCTACTGTTCTCCACTTTCCCTGACCACATCCATGATGAGTATGATGCACATCTTGCCTCCTTATTGCAAGATACAGCAGAAGATGCTCCCCCTTTGTCCTCTCTTCCAACAGAGCCTCATTCATGAAGTTTTTATTTGCTTCACTGAGAGGATGGTTAGGGGGGGAAGGTTGCAATCCCCCATGCTCCTGTCACCCCACAGACCCCCAAAGCTTGACCCCTGTTGACATCTGACTCACCCTGTCCACTTTTGGATGTACTATATTGGCATCAGATCAGTGCTGCCTCTCTGTCATCCCACTTTGGCCCAGAAGTGATTTCTTCAAGATGTGACATGCACAGCCTCCCCCTAATGCAATTCCAGTGTGCTTTCCCAGTTTCTGACATCACTTGACTCATACTTTGACATTCTGACTGTCTTTGACTCACCTATTGCCAATACTTACCAATCTTTTGACCTTGCTTACTGATTCTTCGCTTTTTGGCTTACTTATCCTTACCAATGCTTACCAATGCTTTCTAAGATGACTACCCACCCACTTACATTCCTTACTCATCACTTACCAATCACTTACCAAGTGTTTGCACCTTGTTTTCCATAGGCAATGCCCCTGTACTGTATATAAATTACCATACTTAGATAGCTAAAAAAGAAGACAAAATCAGAGTGCCCCTCTTGCTTGCAGTTCACCACCTCTCAGTAATTCATTCAGCAGCTTCAATAGTTGAGACTTTATTAAGTGTCTAACTATCATCTACTTTGCTTATTATCATCTATCATCAATCTACTTCACTCCAAGTCCTCCTTGAGCTCAGTGCAGCTCAGAGCATTGAATTAAGTCACCATCCATCCTTCTGTAGGCTGACAGCAGTCTACCCTATTGCATTCTATCACATTCTTGCTCCCTCTTCATCAGGAGCACCCCCAACCATCAGCACTCATCTTTGAGTGTTGTAGCTCACAAAAACCCTCCCAAATCAAAGGTTCTACCATCTAGGTACTGCATAGGCACACCACCACTTGTTCTTATCATCTTTTGTGTTGGTTTTGGTTGGTTTCCACCACTGAACCACACTTTGACTCACACCAGAGTCAGACACAGGTTTGTACAGTAAGCAAGATCAGCAAAGGGGACAATACTAAATATAGTACAAACAAAGGACAACAGACCAGAGTTATGTCTGGGTGACCCAGACATGGACCTGGGAAGACCAGGGTGGAGCAGCACAAGGCCAGGTGGCTGGAGTGGACTGGAGATAGGGGTAAAACACTGGACTTGAGTTACTTAGGCTGGAGTTGGGTTACCTAGGACTGGAGTTGACTGGAGTTAGGGGCTAGGGGTCTGGACTAGGCTGGGATTGAGTCTGAGAGTCATGGATATGACAGTTTCCCACACTCCCTCTGTCCTTAGTAGATCTGATTTGTATGTGGTGTTGTTCCTGTCATATTATATCTACACTCTCCCCCTCCCCACTGTATGGCAACAACAAGTGAGACCAACAAGTACACCAGAAGAAGTGAAAAATACTCTCCAACCAAATTTATTCTGTGGCTGCACTGAGTTTACAATGAGCAACATCACTTGTGTACTATATACAATAATACAAATACATGGTGGTACAGTTAAAAGTAACAGGTGTTGCTGAATGGGTGTGGCAGCGAGGTGGTGAGGCCATGACATATAGGTGTCATGGCTGAACAGATGTGGTGATGTGGCAATGCAACCACAAAAAATAAATGTGCAGATTTTATGCCATAATGTACAGCCAATTCATACCATCACACAGGCACCAGCTAGGGTTACATGGTTACACTGTACTGTACATATACTACATAGAATGAGTGCAGTTGATTTGTGGTGACCAGTATTCTGTTACTTACAGTGAGGGACAAAAGCATTGCAATGTTTGTGAGGTGTGAGTTGCAGCTGATGTAGCTCAGGCTATTCTGCACAGAGAATGATGATACCTATACCATTTGAAAGGGGTGACTATAAGCTTTCCAGAGCACTAATGGTCAGTCAAAACAAAGCAATACATGCTGAGATACACCCTATTCTTTCTGAAAAGTGCATTGCAATGCTTTTGTCCCTGACTGGTGAAATTGAGAAATGTGACCTTTTGATGGGATTGAGGGCATGGAGGATGGGAAAAAATGATTACATAATAAACCACATGATCATCCAGATGATTTGTCAGCATGTAAACAATGACAAACATTGGACTTGTACCATTAATCCTCCCTCTTTTACCACAACTCATGAAATCATCTCTCTAGCTCACATGGTCATTTTCTCAAGGAATTCTTATCAAATACTGGTGGCCACCACAGTGCCATCAGTATAACATGCTCTCAGAAGCATCAGTCCCTTAAAAAACCTGCTGTCAGTCATTTCCTGGACTGTTTCCCCCCCCATGTCTGATGTATTCTGGGACTAATCAGTACTTGGAAGGCTGAAAATGTTATGGATGTCAATCTGGCACTTCAGAACATGATGTACAAACCAGTCCCCTCTCAACCAATGCATTTCTGGCACAGGAACACTGGTATGGAAGTTGGGGTGAGACAAAACCTCCTTGTGCTCTGAGCACCATAAGAGGGTTCACTAGATCTTGCTCTGATCTGAACTGTAGATGACTGGGGAAGGATTATTTGGTCATATGTGACCAAACACAATATTCAGGGCCAGATGGAAGTACAGGATTCTGCTCCATGGCAGTTCAGTAGCATATCCTTCTGATGGCACCCAGGGGGGTAAAGAGGATTTTGTGTTTCCCTAACTTCCATACCACTGTCCCTGTGCCAGAAATGCATTGGTTGAGAGGGGACTGGTTTGTACATCATGTTCTGAAGTGCCAGATTGACATCCATAACATTTTCAGCCTTCCAAGTACTGATTAGTCCCAGAATACATCAGACATGGGGGGGGAAACAGTCCAGGAAATGACTGACAGCAGGTTTTTTAAGGGACTGATGCTTCTGAGAGCATGTTATACTGATGGCACTGTGGTGGCCACCAGTATTTGATAAGAATTCCTTGAGAAAATGACCATGTGAGCTAGAGAGATGATTTCATGAGTTGTGGTAAAAGAGGGAGGATTAATGGTACAAGTCCAATGTTTGTCATTGTTTACATGCTGACAAATCATCTGGATGATCATGTGGTTTATTATGTAATCATTTTTTCCCATCCTCCATGCCCTCAATCCCATCAAAAGGTCACATTTCTCAATTTCACCAGTCAGGGACAAAAGCATTGCAATGCACTTTTCAGAAAGAATAGGGTGTATCTCAGCATGTATTGCTTTGTTTTGACTGAGCCTTAGTGCTCTGGAAAGCTTATAGTCACCCCTTTCCAATGGTATATGTATCATCATTCTCTGTGCAGAATAGCCCAAGCTACATCAGCAACAAGTCACACCTTACAAACATTGCAATGCTTTTGTCCCTCACTGTAGATGGCAGCCCACCCACAATAAACCACTTGATACCAATAATAGGCCAGGTTCAACACATCATATTATGTCAGTTTTGTAGTATGTATATTAGATGCAGCTTGGTACATACCAATTTAGCATATGGGCCTATCATGGCATTCTGTCATACATGCCAATCAACCACAGCTTGAGCACTTGATGTGGCACAGTCATAGCAGACACCATAGCTGCCCCCCACCAACTTCTGAGGTTGCCCAACACACATTTGCATTCCAAGAATAGCTAAGACCTCAAAGGCTCAAACTGCCAACTCATTATATTGAAAAATCTTAGAGTAGGTCTATGTCTCAATACCAATCACAATCAGAGCCACCCAAAGGTCTAAGCAATGTTGATGGCACTCCCTTCAGACCCTGAGTTCAGTGCTGAAGGTGAGCCACCCCCTACATTTGCTTCTGTGTCCTGACACCATCCTGCACAATTGACAAAGCTGGTACCATCACAAGCTGTCAGATACTCTGAATGGCCATCCCTGCTGCCAAAGACAAGCTGCTGCAACTGGGAGCCTGATGGAAAATTTGCAGTCTGCCAGCACAGCCACCTGCAAATTTTTCAGAATAAATTGACTTAATCTGGAGCCTTCTGGAACTGAGCCCCAGTGAAAACTGGCTATGGCTGGGTGTGACACAAGGTGACCATATGTAACCAAACCAGGCAAGTGATATGCAGTCACATGGAGTCAGAGCCTGCTAGCAACATGAGACTGACATAGTATGACCAGGCACTACCTCTGTATGATACCATATGATCTTTTCAGTGGAAATATACTGAGTCATAGCTGGCCACATTCGATAAGTCATGCCCTCATTGACTTTGCTCAATATGAGTGCATGTGACCTGGTGTGACACGATATTACTTAGTGATATCAGGTCATATTCACACTGGCACTGCACTGTCTGCTCAAAAATGACACAATATGACATTGTGTGATGATGTATTACATTCTACTGGGTGGGGGACTAATACATGTGACCCAATTTGGATGCAGGGGATGCTAGTCTGAGGGTACAATATGGACATGTGAAGTCCAATTAATTAAATTGTAGACAGCATTGGCAATGCAAATGTGACACAATCAAGATAAGTCAAATAATAACCTGTGCCAATGATTCCAGCAGATGGAAATACCAAAGCCCTCTGGGTGCTCCTGGATGCATTTGGGGAAATCATGTGATGTAGTTCTTTACATTTACAAGCAACTCTACAGGTGATTCTATTGAGTGAGTGTGAGTTCAAGTTTATGGGATTCTATTGAGTGAGTGCAAGTCCAAGTTCATGGGATTCTATCAAGGGAGTGTGAGTCCAAATTTACAGTCTATTGGGTGAGTGCATGTCCAAGTGTACATAAGAGATTAGTACTGTGGGGGGGATGATATCAAATGGAAAAGTCTACAGGGCATGGGTTTATGTTCTCTATGTGGGATGGTAGATTATATAACTGTCACTTATGAGAGGATGTTTTCATGCTTAGAGGACAATGTATGAGCAATCTTCAATGATGTGCAGGAAGGAGGCATCTCCCTCTCCAAGCAGTTTTAAGCTGTCAAAACATGTACAATGATGGACAAGCAGCCAAACACTTGTGAATGCAGAGGGCATCGACACACCCCTGATGGTGCAGATGACAAAGCAGAACCACTCTGTGAAATGCCACAATAGATTTAATATCCTTCAATGTGTCATGACCATGTCCAGACCACCCCAGACTGGCTCTACCCTGGTCTCAACTGGTCTCAACCAACCCTTGCCCTGGTCCTGGCCCTAACCCTTCAACCCAGAAATGTGTTAGCTCATGAGGCACTGCAAGGCAGTGCCAAGTTGAGTTGTCCCCTCAGTTAGTACCAGGCCAGTGTAACACCTGGCCCAGCCACATGTCCTGCCCCAGTTCTCAGTAATCCCTTGTTCATAGTCTTTGCTTGATAATATTCTTTGTAACACTACTTACCAATGGGTTTTACCAATCATCACTGTACCAGTGCAGACCGGTCTCCAGTGCTACATTACACTTAGGTTACTTCCAGTATTTAAGCTGTAGGATATTCTGTTTAGCCTCAGTCTGAAATCAATCTAGTTCTCGTCTTAACCCGGTCTCCCTGATCCTCTGACTTCTGTCCCTTGACTGGACTATGACCCATGCAAGGGAATAGCACTGTGCCATCAGTCGCTAAGTCCAATAGTCCAATTCCCTTATCCCCTTGTGCTACCCTCTAACCCTCAACCAGACTCCAGACTGGCCTTGGACTGGTAAAGACCCAGACTTAACACAATGTCAGGAAGGGGTACTGTTCCACAAACTCTCACACTGAGTCTGTGTGACATACCAACAACAATCCTCTAGGGTACACAAACTCAACAGTAAATTCCTTGTGTAAAGTAACATGGTCCAGCATATATTCTCATCAAATAAACTCGTAGCTGATAGCAGCAACAATGCTGGCACCAGCTGTGTCAATACACAAGTGGCACATGCCACTGTCCATGGTTGTCTGCACGATGTTATCTGACATGATGTGTACAAACAAAATGCAGGAACCCCAATGCAACCAGTCCCCCCCCCCTGAAAGGAAATTGCATGTGATCGGACTTAACAGTCTGGTATGATTGTTGAGGACAAAGAGTTTGCAGACCTGGCCTGATGGCATCCAGGAATAATGATGCAATACAATGTGGTTCAATGCAATGCAATGCAATGCAATTTCATGCAAAGAGGAAAATGGTGCCTAGGTATGCAGAATACCTTGCTCAATCACAGACTTGGTCCAGGTATTCTTCACAACCTAATAACATGTTAGAGTGCTTTTCCAGCATGTTTATCACTTACAAGCTCTTTGGCTTCATTGTTGTAATTCTACAGATCATCAGTAAAAGTAGTTCACATGGAAAGTGAAATTGTTTACTTCACATGTAGCCAGTATTAGAGTCTTATCCCAGTACAAGCAAAAATCCTCCTTCTGTCTGTTGGGGTTGATTTTCTTCAACCACCACAGCATGCACAAATTCCTGTTGAGTATGTTAACAATTATGAAGTATGCCATTGTGCAATCATTATCACCTTGGTTGTTGAGTCACTCACACTGGTTTTGCAATCCTTGGATGCATTGGTGAATGTGCTGTCAGAAGGGCTTTGTTCATCAAGTTGTGGACTCTCCACATTGGGAGGGACAGGCAATACATTGACCTTCCCCACAGCCATTGCAAGTAAACTCCTGTAAAATTGATGCCAAAATCAGTAAATGTGATCTCAAAGAACACATGAAGTTACAAGGGATTATATACAATAGGGTTCTTGGCAGCAGTTGGGATATTGGCATTGTCAATGCTTGGATTGTTTTCCTTGTTGGCCAAGGCTGTGCCCATGTCCTGGGGGGTTGATTGTGCTGAAGCAGTCTCAACAGGCTATTCAGGTGGTTCTATACAGGTGTAAGTCAGTGCTGCAGAGGAATATGATGCAAACCTTGTATTAGTGACTCTACACAAGCTGCTGAACCAAGGGATGTCAACATGGACATGGATGATGAGTCTGGTGCCACAAACTTCAGTGATTCTGTTGGGTCCTGGGACTGCAAGGCTGCCATGGCTCCACATATCAGTACAAGGTGTCAGATAGGATTACTCACATTTTTGTTTCTTGTTGGACAGCATTAATGAAGCATCTGCAGGCCCCTTGCACTTCTTACTGCTGGGATTGAGGCTTTTGAGGTCATCATCATCATTGAGAGCCTCTCCTTTGATCATGTCACATGTAGTCCTCTTGAAGTTGCCATGGTCATCAAGGTGTTTTGTTCTCCAGGCCAAGTATGTCTTTGTACACAGGTGCTCAAGTTTCCAGCCACTTTCCACAAGCTTGAACAGGGGAAGTCTTTCTCCATATGCACCCATATGAATTGGAGGGCAGTCATGCTCACCCTACCCCAAGTATCCAGTGCTATCTTGTGCTGTGTAAGTTCAATCCACCCTGCACATAGAGCTCTTTGAATCTTGGTTAGCATTTCTGAGGTTGGAACATCACCATTTTCATCTTCAAGGTATGCATATAGACCACAATTGCTTCCTCCAGCCTCTGGGGAGTCCAACCAGTCTTTGTAGTCTTTTCTTGTCCAGAACTGCACCTTTGGGTGTGTCTTGCACATTGGAGGCTTCTTGCCTGTGGTCATTGGAAGCCACAGAGGTGAGTTACTCCCAAGTAAACCCAGATTGCATGTTCCTGAGTTGACTATGTTTGTGAGTTTGTCAAAGAGGTTCCTGTGTAATGATTAGCAATAGATGTCCTGTAAACTAGTATCTTACTTGATTGTGTCATGTTCTGTCATTACCTTGACCAAATTCCATTCCAGCACATTGCAATGATCTTGCAAAAAGGCAATGCATGACTCCTGCTGCATATATGCACTCTAAAACATAGTAAGCACCTAGTTTTAACTCACTATACTTACATTAACTTGATTAATTGAAGTCTGGGGTGAATATTGTGTAAATGGCTGTCATTGAAAGGGTAGGACACCAGGAATATTGTGCTGAAAAGAAGAAAATATTGAATTATCATTGATGCAGTCACCTGTTGGGGCTGAGAATGGGTCACCAGACTGAGGTGAGAATGACAAGCTGCTGTTGAAGCCAAACCATGAGTTGCTGGCATTGAGGGAGTACATGGTGATCTAGAGACAGGGGAAGACATGACTCCAAAGATTTGGCTAAGGTTATTTTCCCATACCTTATTAACTGCTACTGAGTTCCTTGTTACCTTAAACATAATGAATGGTCAGTAATGTCATTGTCATTGACATCAAAGGCCTTTCTTCTGACTGGGATGCCTATACCTTTTCATTGGACATGCCTTCTCCTGGAACTAAAGTAAGTTTTCTCCCAATCTGCTTTTTGACTTTGCTAATCTCATTGAACTTGTTAGAGGATCATGTTACATGTCAAACACCCTGAATTCCACAAATACAGCTGTCCTCAAGTTAAGAAACCCTATGCACAACCCATGCCACTCAAGAATGTCATGCTGGAATACAAGGATCCCATCAAGTTGGAGGGGGCAAGCCAAGACTTCACCACTTTAAAGCTCAAAGAACCCAAGCACAAGGCCAGCCAGGCCATTACTCCCAAGCTCAAAGAATCTGGCAAGTGTAGTGTCATGTTGGAGGATTCTGATTGTGACACAAGTCTGTAAGTAGATTATTCAAAATCTAATCAAATCTAACAATTGACACAGGCAGTCCACTACTGTGGCTCCATTGCCCTGCACCATCCTCACCTGGGACATTGGAAATCCCCAGGCCAAGGAGGGCACATGATCCCAACCTTGGAAGTACTACATTTGTTCATTCAATCTCTCTGTTCTCCCCATCAAAATCATGTGTAGGAGGGAAGCAATGGAAAGGTATGAGGATAGGCTTGAGAGGGGGGGGAAGTGTTGTAGGCTAGCTTGATTTTCATGATACCTAAAATTTGTTTTGTTGTACCTATATATTCATGCTGTCAATGCATTTGATATACATATGCTTGCAAAAAGGTTGAATTGAGATATAGCTGAAGTAACATTTTAGTTCAATCTACACACTATTTGAAATCCTCATGCCCATTGTCTTCATCATCTCTTTTGACATACACACCATATGGAACCCCCCAGTCAGATACATCAAATCTAGGCCTTTCCATCATACAATACACCAGCTCTGCAATGCCCAAGGGCAAGACCACCTGCTGTGGGATCATTACAATGATGCTAATGATCTGTTTGACATGAATTATGGATATAGTGTCAAGCCGTTGGGAGGCTAAGAGAATGTGATTTGAAAGTTTCAGTAAGTCTTCATCAGGTGCAGAATACAAGTGAACAATTGCAACATTGTTGAAAGTCCAGTTACCCTCTGCAGCTTGAACTGGCAGCCTAGTAAAATATTGGACTTTTGCACAGTGGGTTATACCATTGCAAAGACACTACATGAAGAGCCAGTTAGCATTGTGATCACATTCAGTAGGATGATGTATTATATTGCATGAGACACAAAGTTGTCCCAGAGGTTGAAGCCTCTCTGCAAGCTGAGTGTGCAACCTGGCCATTTGGAAGATGAAATCAAGCCCACTTCTTGATACATGGAAAAGGTTGTCTGGGCCTGAGAAATAGTGCAATGGCAGCACCTTCATCACCATGGGGAAGGATCAAGGTCTTGGAATGTTTATGAAGCAGGATGGGCATGCCATGGATATCAAATGCAGGGAGAGGCAAGATGTAGTGAGTGCTGGTAGCATGACTGAGCATGTCTTTGATGTCATCTGGCATGGGCCACACTGCAGTAGCATCCTCTGATGCATGCAGATGAGAGCCCTGATCATGAAAGAAATGGTGACCCTCACCATTCTGGGCAATGCTGTCAGGGTCATTGTCATTGTCCTTTTTCTATGTTTAAGATGGTGTCATGAGATACAGTCAAGCCTTTGCTGCAGGATTGCAAGAACATGTACAGTGAACAAAGCATGGCTGAGACAGATGCAAGGCATGCCACAACTCTCTCAGACAGATGAGAGGAGGGTCTCTCCCTTTTTCAAGGGCACAAGCTTCTCCAATGACCTGATATTCAAGATGATGTGGGGAAAGTCTTGTTGTGTGAAGCTATATACAGCATCACACTGCATGGCCAGAAGGTTGCATGTGAGTTTGGCCTCTGAAAATTCATGGCTGAATGCATTCCTGGGGTTGTAACCACCCTTGGGAGCCATGAAGAAACCTTGATGGTCAATTTCAAAGATGCCACTGAGCACCAACTCTGTGACATTGTCAGAGTTGCCTTTCACAATGGTGATGTCACCAGTGGTGCCACTGAAGAAAAACTTAGCATGACTGGCCAAATTTGGCATGGCAATGTAAATTGCCAATGTACTGTCTTTGAGATTTTCCAGTACAGATGCTGAAGATGGAGGAGAGTTGTGGCTAACAATCAATGACAACACATCAGTGTGGTCTGTGGTGGACATATTGACATCCCCAGATGATGAGCTGTGAAGGGGGATCAAAGCAGACATGTGTCCTGATGGGGGCTCTGTGCAAAGAGTAGATTTCCCCCCCCCCCCCCTTAACAGGGCGGCCTGCATTTAAAGCCTTTGGAATAGGGGCCCACATGATGGACATGCAATAAAGAGGAGTTCATCGAAGGACATTACCAAGCACACAAGGTATTACTGAAGTCACAGGGAAGATGACCAACATCTGGGGACACCTGACATGACAGGAACTGTATGACTGCCTTCCAGCAGGCATGCTGCTGAAGCATTTGTGAACATGGGTGCAATTGCATCCCATGATTGATCTGTTACTGCTGAATATGCATGAGGTGATCCAAACAGCAGCTACCATGAAGAAAGGAGGTGCAGTTGAGTGCAAGCATAAAGTGAAGGAGAACCAACAGGAGTGATGGCATGGCAAACAGCACCAAAAGATGGAAGATGTTGGTGTGAGGGAATGTGATGGTGAAGTGCATGACTCACATCACAATACATCCACACAATATATGCAGTTGCCAACAGCTGAACAACAGTAACACAGCATCACAGCCTTCATCAATGCTGCCAATAATGAGGCACTTGCAAACATGGTGTGTGTTATCTGTGTGCATGAGCTACTGTGTAAAGAAGGTAAGTCAGGGGACAAGATGAAAACAAGCAGATCTGACAGCATTAGCAGGCGACTTGGTGGTCATGAAAGACCTCCCCAACCTTCGATGTCATCTGACCCCAGCCAATGCACATCCAGTGTGCAAGTTGTGGGATGGCCTTCTCATAGACAGCTCGCATATAGTGGCAGATGGGAAAGGCTGGGTATGCCATGAATGTCAGCAAGCCATGCATGCAGATCAGATGCCCAAATATGCACTGAACAACCTGTGGATTGGCAAGGTACCATTGGCACTGTGCAAGCTCAACTTTGTCGAGACCTTGTTAGTCATGTGTCACTATCCACAGTGCTATGTATTCAAGTTATATCCAAGAGAGGCCCTTCACTCTCAAAACCTGTGCCATTTGCAATGTGCCATGGCAGGGAATGTGACACTGTATGAAGTTAATGTCACGACTGTTGTGGATATGATCAAAGGGAGATTGATGACACAGACTGTCCAGATGTTGAGCAGTGCCTTGGCAATCACATTGGTGGGGACAAAGCATCTGCCTACAGATTGGCTGTCTTGCATGTTTCAAGTTCAACAGGATGTAGTAATTGAGGCACTGAAATGGCTGCAAGCAAACAATGAGAACTATAGCAATGTCATGGTATCCCATGACTGTGTCATGACTCTGCCAGAGGATGGCATACCTTCAGAAATTGAGGTGATGATTTGATATCAAGATAGCAAGGAGGCAGCAGTTAGGGAGAGAGAGGGGTACACAATGACTGACTACACGGTGGACAATGGTAAGACATCAGCATTTAATGACCTCATCAGAAATGGGCATGACATATGTTCTACAGCAGAAATAGACGCAGAGAATGATGTACCAATGGCAGATGAGGACTGTGAACAAAGTACAGAGGTTGGTGACACCAATGGTGCACCTGTGAGTGAAGGTATGTCTGGGAAACATGTGAAGCAAACAGTGACATCATCCATATGAGACAGATAATGGAGATGTTACCCTGTTACATGTCCTTGGAGTGGCAGATCTTGAGCAGACCAGGGTGCCCACTTCTGAGTTGATGGCCCAGGCACATGCCAATTTCAATGATAACACCCAGGAAGGTGGATATGTTGTGCACCATGGCAATACACCAATCAATAACTTCCCCCCATCAACACAGTCACACATGATGCACAATCCTCTTGGCACTGCATTCCCAGTGCTGTTTCCCTACAGCAGGGGTGCTATCAAGGCTGAACATCCAGTGAATCTTAGTCTGTGTGAACATTGTAAATGGGCAATGCAGTATCATGATTGTCGATTTGCAACACACCATTCATTTCCATTCATGGTCTTCACCCTTATGCAAAAGCAAGAGACCATGTGATCCACACATCTTCAAATGAGGCAGAAGGACTTTGAATGCAATATGCTTGCCTTGTCATCTATCAGAGTGGCAGATCTAAAGCAGGCAGCAGCAGAGGAGACATGGCATGAGCTGATCAGTAATGCTCAAGTGCAGGCCCTGCACTGTCATGTCATGGCAGTGAATGGATGTGTGATCAGCTCAGATAACACACAGGCCAGCTATCACAGCATGATCTGGGGTACCTGTCTAATGCTTGGAAGGCCCTCACTTTGGTTGACTATAAATCCTGTTGACATCCATGACCCTATCACACAGGTTTTTGCAGGTGAAAACATGGATTTGAATGATTTCAACCTGCACCTCAGCCCTGATAGCAACTGACATGCTGAGAACATCACTGCAAATCCTTATGCAGCAGCTTGATACTTTCATTTCATCATTCACACCATTTTAGAGACCCTCTTTGGTATCTGCAACACAGGCAATAAGGTCCACAGCCAGGTGTGTAGAAATATCTGTAGGCTACCTCAGTAGTGAACAAACTACTGAGTGTATTAATGTACCTGTAGGCTAATACAGGATGTCAGTATAGTAGAATACTTGTAATATAAACAGACTTACCCTCAGTAGTGAACAAACTACTGAGGGAATACTAGTAGAAAATACTACAAGTAGGTGCACTATTTCAGCTCATGTAAGCAGCCAAATCATCACACAGTGGTCAAGTACCACAGGGGCACTTTATGTTCCCACAAGGTGGGCATGCTTGGATGGGTGGCAGGTTACTTTGGGGTGGTGGAGGCACAGGGGAGGGGAACACTTCATGTTCATATGCTCTTGCGGCTTGTGAACACTCTGAATGCTAACAAAATGCAGGCATTGTTGCAACAAGAGTCTTTCTGGGATACCATCCATAACTATATTTGCACAAATATCCATGCACATCTCAATGTCCTGAAAACAATGCCCTGAGCTCCTCAGCTCACATATTCACAACTGCATGATCCATGTACTGCAGGGTGGTGACAGTGCACCCATGAGATTGAGCAACAATTGGTTAGGTCCCAGCAACTTCATACATGCTCCAGAGTGACATGTCTTCATGTCACACATGATGGACTGGTTTGCAAATGAAGAGCACCCTGGCCACTGAGTGGTGACAACTACATGGACAAGCAAGGGAACTGGGGTCCATGGCAGACACATGGGTATATAAATGCATACTGCCCAGCCTTGCTGATGACAATGTGGTGCAACAATGACCTCAAAATCAACACCAACAGTGTGGACACTAAAGATGTCATGTTCTATATCACTGCATATGCCACCAAAAAACAGAAGAAAAGTCACAACCTTTCTGCATTAATGGCATCAGCACTGCCCTATCATATAAATAACCCAAAGTACAATGACATGCATGAATGCAACCACCTGTTGACATACTGCTGTATCAATGTGATCAACTGTGAAGCTGAATTGTCAGGACCACAGGTCATATCGTACCTCAGTTATGGTGACACCTTTACATTGCACAATTATGCAGCTTTGTACACAGGGCCATTATTCAGCACAATAAAAGAGTTGTATCCCAAGTTCTTGATGGCATCCACAGAAAGGTCTGCAAAACTGTCACCAGCATGGCATGATGGAATGCATACTGACATATGTGTGTAAGCAGGTACTCATACCCCTCAACAGGTCACAATGACATCTGCTCAAACAGTGATGACAACAACGATGTTGTCACATTACTGTGCAGTTGGCAAGGGGAGCTATACACATGCTCCCAAATGCAGGACTATCTCCAACATGGTGCAGAATTGGATGATCTATTGCTTCTTGCATTTGTGTGTGATACATAGGAGGAACAATACTCTGCAACAGATGTGAACCACAATCAGTGAACATCTCCAACCAAGGGATGGCCTGCACACAAGCACTCACCTTACCATGATGATCACCCCAAAGCACAGTCACATCACTGTGTTTGTCATGCCAAAGGACATAATACCCTGCCCCAAATAGTTGGGCCATGGCTGCCCTGCCACAATGACAGCAGCACCTATGATTTCTACTGCACATGTATGTTGGTGTTGTTAAAGCCATGGCAAATAGGAGCCAGTCTGAAGAGCAGTGATGAGGGATGGAGTGAGGCCTTCAAACATTTGGAGGCCTCCAATACACCATGGGAGATACATGTGTTGGCCAGCTTGCAATACTATTATGACTCGAAAATGGCCTGTGAAACAGCATCAATACCAGGTGAAGCACAACAATGCCACTTGCTGGTAGGAGATCATCAACTGGCAGACATTGTTGATGATTCCTTTGAGGACAGATTGGAATCCAAGGACTGGACAGCAAGTCTCTCAGAGACCAATCTTGCCACATTCAAACACAATCAACTTTCTGCTTGAGAGCAGGCACACACTAAGCAGGCTATTGCCATAGTGCTGCAGTATGGGGTGTTCACTGCAAGTGGTGCAACACAGCCATCAGTGAATTATTCCTGTTGAGTGGCCATGGGAGAGGACATACCTCAACTGGAACATTGGATGGTTGCAATGGGAGCCATGTTGGACTGTGTACCTGGTAGCCAGATGGAGATGTCAGAGCAGGATATGGACCATGGCAATGTGGTGGATAACAATGGCATGACAGGCCCCCAAGTAGGAGGTGCCTATGTGCTTGCACAACTCACCACTGTGGAGACATCACTCAAGCCTAACAATGTTGAGGATTTGTTAGATGATCAATGGTGAGCCTATGACATTATCAATTGGCACTTACAGCAGTTTGTCATGGGAAGGTATCTGGATCAATTGTGTATGATCATACCTGGCAAAGGCAGTGTTGGGAAATCAAGGACAATTCAAACAATCCCAGAGAATTTTGCTCATTGGGGTATACAAGGGATGCTTGTGAAAGTGGCATACACTGGCATTGCTGCCTCAGTGATTGATGGGAAGACATTGCACAACATATGTATGGTCACTCATAGTGATTGATGCAGCAGCTGACATCAGGGTGACAGGCATGATACCACTGAATGGCAGTAAACAATCAGCTCAATCAATGAAAAGACTAGAGGAATACTGGCAAGACAAAAGCTATCTTAGCATTGACGAAATGTCGATGGTCTCTCAAGCTTTGTTGGCCAAAGTGTCCAACATCAGATGTCACACATAAACAGGCACAGATGCCATGTCAACAGACCATCTGTTCAGGGGGGTGAACATTATTCTGGTAGGAGACTTTCATCAACTCCCACTGGTGGCCACAAAAGCATCTGCACCATTATTTTTGCCATGTCAAGTGGAAAAGGATAAACATGAGGAACTTGTGGGTTGACATATTTATGAACAGTTTGACATTGTCATGTGCTGTCACACACCAAAGGTGTTGTGGACATGGTTACAGCTGACTCTGCCTAACTTGTTGACAAGTTGCATGCAATGCCCATGCCATGCAGATGAAGACTAAAGGCCTCATGCATAGAAAGACTGCTGGACATGAGCAGTCATCCTTTGCACAAGAACAAGTTGTCAGTGCTAAAGAGAAAAGAGGAAGCAAGTTAGGTGTGCATTAAAGGTTTTTAGTGCCCATGTATGGCATTCTGGTTTTCATTGTATCTCCACCATTTCCAAAGATATCAACTCCATTCTCACACTTGCTTAAAGTGCTCAGCCATGCAATTCTGCCTTCCAAATTTGGAGAGGATCATCACAACCTACACATTTCTACAGCACTCCATCCATCAGATGCTCATTTTGCTAGGTCCATCAATCATGGGAGACAGTGGCTATGTATATCTGCCAGGCATTCCCACCAGCTTCTGTCCTGAAGCCCCCTGGTTCATCCCATCATTGTCAGCCCTGTCTTGTCCCATGCAGCTTGGTCAGCATGTTCTCCTTGTCAGTATGACTTCCAGAAGGACATTCTTTGGTCACCTCAGGTCTGTCACTCAGTTAGAAAGGTCTTATGTGGTTGTTTCAGTCTCCCCAGTTGATGAAGCATATGGATCATTCCTCCCTGCTCCCTGCACCATCTTTATTCCAATCTCATCCATCATTCTCCCCACATTGCAACAGCTGCAGCATAATCTACTGTTCTCCAGCCTCCCTGATCACATTCATGATGAGTATGACATGCATCTTGCCTTCTTACTGCAAGATCCAGCAGAAGATGTCCCCCCTTCTCCTCCTCCTCCATCAGAGCCCTGTCCATGAAGTTTTTGTTAACTTTGCTGAGAGGATGAAAGGGTGGGAGATGCAATCACTTATGCTCCCATTGCCCCACAGACCCCCAATGCCCTAGCCCCTTTGATGCCTGACTCATGCCCTTCAATTCTGGAATTAATACTTCCCTGTCTGCAAACACTGACCATCTGTCATGCCATCTTTGGATCTAGAGATGTCTCCACTGAGATCTGACTTGCATTGCCACCCCCTAATGTGATATCAGTGTGCTTACTCAGTTTCTGACTCCATTTGACTCATTCTGTGATATTTTGACTGTCCTTGACTCATTTATTGCCAATACTTACCAATCTTCTTTGCTTGCTTACTTTTCATTTCTTGCTTACTCATCATGATTACTCAGTCCTTACTCATTACTTACCAAGTGTTTGTGGCTTGTTTGTCACAAGCTGTGCTCCCCCCACAGTATATAAACCCCCAATGTACTTAGCTACAACCCCCAAGCAATCAAGAAGCAGTCCAGCAGTCAGTTCAGTGCATAACTTGTCATTGACAGTTGAGGCTCATTTGGAAGAGTCTATCTGTCTTCATTCATATCATTGGTAGTTGAGGCTCCATGAAGGGGTCTATCTACCTCCATCATTTATCTGAAGCTTTATCCCCATGCTGAGTCAGCAAGTTTGCTTAGTCATCCATTCACTCCTGTGTAACTCATCATTGACTTGCACCAGGAGCATGTCCTATCAAAGTCCATTACTCCCAAGTACTTTCAGCTGAACACCTTCACTCTGTTCAGCATCCTGTCATGACCATGCATTCATCCTGCATCATCACTAACTCTGCACCTTTTTCTGCCAGTCATTTGCTCACTCTGCACCAACTCTGCCCACCTTCTATCATCTATGAACCATCTCCACTCTGACTGCTGTCGGACTTGTGTTGCTCTCCTACTGGACCAGGTGGTGTCACACACCAAAGGTGTTGTGGACATGGTTACAGCTGACTCTGCCTAACTCATCGACAAGTTGTGCACAATGCCCATGCATGCAGATGAAGACTAAAGGCCTCATGTGTAGAAAGACTGTCAGATGTTAACAGTCATCCTTTGCACAAGAACGAGTTGTCAGTGCTAAAGAGAAAAGAGGAAGCGAGTTAAGCACACATTAAAGGTTTTTAGTGCCCATGTATGGCATTCCAGTTTTTGTCATATCCCCACCATTTCCAAAGATATCAACTCCATTCTCACACTTGCTTAAAGTGCTCAGCCCCACAATTCTTCCTTCCAAATTTGGAGAGGATCCTCACACCCTACACATTTCTACAGCACTCCATCCATCAGATGCTCATTTCACTAAGTCCATCAATCATGGCCACCTCTTCATCAATCATCTTGCTTGTCTCATTTGCCAGAGACAATGGCTACATATATCTGCCAGGCATTCCCACCAGCTTCCATCCTGAAGCCCCCTGGTTCATCCTGTTGTTGTCAACCCCACCTCATCCCATGCAGCTTGGTCAGCATGTTCTCCTTGTCAGTATGACTTCCAGAAGGACATTCTTTGGTCACCTCAGGTCTGTCACTTGGTTAGAAAGGTCTTATGTGGTTGTTTCAGTCTCCCCTCTTGATGAAGCATATGGATCGTTCCTCCCTGCTCCCTGCACCATCTTTATTCCAATCTCATCCATCATTCTCCCCACATTGTGACAGCTGCAGTATGGTCTACTGTTCTCCAGCCTCCCTGATCGCATCCATGATGAGTATGATGTGCATCTTGCCTTCTTACTGCAAGATCCAGCAGAAGATGTCCCCCCTTCTCCTCCTCCTTCAGAGCCCTGTTCATGAAGTTTTTGTTAACTTTGCTGAGAGGATGAAAGGGTGGGAGATGTGATCATGTATGCTCCCATTGCCCCACAGACCCCCAATGCCCTAGCCCCCCCTTTGACACCTGACTCATGCCCTTCAATTCTGGAATTAATACTTCCTTATCTGGAAACACTGACCATCTGTCATGCCATCTTTGGATCTAGAGATGTCTCTGCCAAGATCTAACTTGCATCGCCACCCCCTAATGTGATATCAGTGTGCTTACTCAGTTTCTGATTCTATTTGACTCATTCTGTGATATTTTGACTATCCTTGACTCATTCATTGCCAATACTTACCAATCTTCTTTGCTTGCTTACCTTTCATTTCTTGCTTACTCATCATGATTACTCAGTCCTTACTCATTACTTACCAAGTGTTTGTGCCTTGTTTGTCACAAGCTGTGCCCCCCCCCACAGTATATAAATCCCCATGTACTTAGCTACCCAGAAGCAATCCACAAGCAATCAGAAGCCATTCACTCAGCAGTCAGTTCAGTGCCTATCTCATTGTCAACAGCTGAGGCTCCACGAAGGGGTCTATCTGTCATCATTCATATACTTGGTAGTTGAGGCTCATTCAGAAGAGTCTATCTGCCATCCTTCATCATCTGATGCTTCCTCTTAGTCAGCAGTCTTGCTTAGTCATCCCTCCACTCCTGCATAACTTGCCAACAACTTGTGCCAGGAGCACATTTTATCGAAGTCCACTATTCCAAGAAGTCCTTTCAGCTGAACACCTTCACTCTGTTCAGCATCCCCCATCCAGTCATCACTCATTCATCTGCTCTTGTGTAACTTGTCAACAACTTGTGCCAGGAGCACCTCCACTTGAAGTCTCCCCCACTTTAGGTTTCTCTGCCCTCCAGGTTCCATGGAGGTAAACCACCACTTGCTCATATTTGTCTTTGGTGTTGGTTTTGGTTGGTTTTCACCACCTTTCCACACTTTGACTCACAGCAGACCATTCTTTGAGGGGTCATGTGACTACCCTTGGACTTCTCCCTGACAGCATGTGCACCACATGGTCCAGCATCTGGACTGTTTCCTTTTCTGGATGTTCTATGTTACCCATTCATATGTCCTCCATCTACCCTTCATTCATTGTCTAGGAAGTTTTTACTTGAAAATTTCTGAGTCTCCATATGTCAGTTCTGATTCCAGTTACTGTACCTCTGTAGTAGTATAAAAGCATGTATCATACTCCACCATTCCTCAGTACAAATATCAACTTAGTTCCTACTCCTTCTGTCTCTGACCTCTGTCTGTCAGAGTTACCTCCAACTCTCTGTTTGTACTCTCCCTCTGAAATACCAGGGCTGAGATCATGCAAGGGGGTAGTGCATGAGCTAAACCTGATGCCCTTACTCTGCTCTGCCCTTGCTTCAGTGGTCTTTGTTCCTGCCAACACTCCACTAGTTGGAGTCCTGCTTCCCTGTGTCAGACTTGCTTCCAAACCACTCTCTAGACCTTGTTTAGCATCAGAGTTGGTCGGAGTAGGCCCAGACTTGACAGTATATTTGTACTCACACTTGTATGATCTTGTTTTCTGTCCTCTGAAAAACTTACACTGTTATGAGAACTCGAGCTCAATCTTGAAGAGAGGTTGCTGAGAACCTCACTGTAGTGCTAGCTAATCCATGTTGACTCCTTTCCACTGTCAAACAGTTCCAATCTTTCTCCACTCAATGCCACTCTTGCGCTGAAGGTGAAAGTGCTTCACAAGCTGGTCACTCTGACCTCCACCCATCAGCCTTCCATACTCTGCCTCCTCATAACCGAGATGATGGACCTGACCCTGACCCTGATTATCCTGATGGTGATCCCAATGGTGGGGGCAGTGGTGATGGGGATGTCCCTGAAGACCTGGCTGAGCCACCAGAGGATCCCCTCATAGCTCTTGCTAGAGCTGTCCATGCACTGGGGACTCCACTCTGAAAACCAAAGTCTGCAAGCCTGATACCTTTGATGGCTCTGACCCCAAGAAACTCTGTGAGTTCCTCATACAATGCAAGCCGAACTTCCAAGACTGCCCTCACACATTCTGCTCTGACAGAGCAAAGGTCACCTTCACTCAGTCTTATCTCAAGGGTATGGCTCTGGCTTGGTTCAAGCCAGACCTACTAAATCCTGACAACTATGACTGCCTGCTCTGGAAGGACAACTACCATGAGTTCTTACAAGAGCTCACAACCAATTTTGGTCCACATGATGCCATCCAACAACTCAAAAACCTCACCATGAAAGATGGTTCTTGAATTACCAAATACATTGTGGAGTTCAATCACTGGGCTTCACAAGTCAAGGACTACAGTGTCAGTGCACTCTGCCACCACTTCTATAGCAGACTTCCAGACCTCATCAAGGATGAGATTGCTCATGTCAAAAAGCCTTCTACCCTCGCACAACTCCATGAACTCACCCAGACCATTGATGTGCACTACTGGGAGCACAAAGCAGAGATCTTGTGCACCACCAAGTCTGCCTCCAACAAGTCACAGTCTTCCAACTCCAACAGTAAACCTAAATCATCATCCTCCCCCTCTGCTCCAAAGTCTGATGCCAAGGGCAAGGGAAAACAGAAAGATCCACCCAAGTCTGATGCACCCAAGTCTGATATTGCCCATCTTCTGGGCAAGGATGGCAAACTCACCTCCGCTGAACACCAGCACAGGATGAAGAACAACCTCTGCCTCTTCTGTGGTGAGGCTGGCCACTCCACCAAGGACTGTCCCAAGTCCACCTCTCATGCAGCCAAAGCCCATGCAGCTACAGCTGGAACTCCACCTACTCCACCCACGGAGAAGGCAGAGCCAAAAAATTAGTCTGCTCCTCCAGGGAGCTCACACAGCCTGGAGGAAGTGTTGATCCCAACTGTGTGCAACCAGACATCCAACTCAATGTGTCTGCTCTTTCTAGTCCCAATTCTTTACTTCCATCTGTAACTCTTCTGGATTATTCTGTTGATACTGTTTCTGTGTTGATCGATTCTGGCTCTTCTCATTGTTTTGTAGACCCATCTATAATCAAAAAATATGCCAGTCCTGTTTCCTCTGTTTCTCTGCCTATTCTGCTCCACTTGTTTGATGGTAGTACAAATGCTGTCATTTCCCAAGAAGTAGATCTTTCCCTCCACTTTCCTTCTGGTGATGTCAACTCTGTTTCATTTTATGTTACTCCATTGGATTCTTCATGTTTGCTGGTATTAGGACACAACTGGCTCACCTGCTTCAATCCATTGATTGACTGGGTACTGGGCAGTATATTGTTCAAACCATTGCTACAGAGAATGCTGACACCCCAGGTGCCTTCGTCATCTTCTGCTGCGACCTCCACTCTGGATCTGACACCCTCTGCTCTGTTTGCAGCTCCAACTGACTCACTGCACTCCACTCCACTCGTCTCACTCATCAATGCTGCTGTGTATGTCAGAGCCTGTGCTCTCCCTGGCTCTAGACAGTTCTGCTTGCAGCTTTCCACTGATAATGTGAAGCTTCATGCATCCTCTGCTTCTTCTCCACCTCCTGACCTCTCCTCAGTTCCTCCTGAGTATTGCAAGTTTGCTGACGTCTTTAGTAAAGACAAGGCCACAGAACTTCTGCCACACTGCTCGTTCGATCTCAAGATTGACCTCAAGGAAGGAGCCTCTCTGCCCATTGGCATGATCTACTCTCAGTCTCCACCAGAGCTTGAAGCTCTATGCACCTTTATTGATGAGCATCTTGGCTATGGTTTCATCAAGCAGTCCACCTCTGCTCACAGTGCCCCTGTCCTCTTCATAAAAAAGAAGGATGGTTCACTCTGCCTCTGCATAGACTATTGAGGACTCAATAAAATCATGAAAAAAGACCACTATCTGCTGCTGCTCATCTCCAACCTACTTGACTCCCCAAGCCATGCTAAAGTCTATACCAAGATCAACCTTTCCCATGCCTATCATCTGGTCTGCATCGCAGACAGAGATGAATGGAAAATGGCATTCTGCACTTGTTATGGTTCTTACAAGTGGCAGGTAATGCCATTTGGTCTGACTAACACACCTGTGGCCTTCCAGCGATTTGTCAATAGCATCTTTGCAGACACGCTCAATGTCTGTGTCATGGTATACCTCAATGACATCTTAATTTATTTGCAGGATGAGGAGTTGCACCATGAACATGTAAAAGAGGTACTCTGCCACCTTTGAAAGCATGGTCTTTATGCCAAACCAGAGAAGTGTGAGTTTCACTCTGACTCTGTCGAGTACCTCAGTTATGTTCTTTCTCCCTCCAGTCTCACCATGTCTGCTGAGAAGGTTCAGGCAGTCTGCAACTGGCCTGAGCCACAGAAGGTGCGAGACATCCAGTCTTTCCTTGGTTTTGCAAATTTCTACAGATGATTCATTAATAACTACTCCAACATCATCGTTCCACTCACTTGCCTCACACAAAAGGGTGCTCCTTGGAACTTTTCTGAGGAGTGCTGCTCTGCTTTCCTCCACCTGAAGGATGCCTTCAGCTCTGCTCCTGTTCTCACTCACTGGGTTCCTGACACTCCACTTACAGTTGAAACTGATGCCTCTGACTATGCCATTGCTGGCATTTTGTCAATCACCTGCTCTGACAGTGAACTCTGCCCAGTCACTTTCTACTCCTGCACCATGACCACACCAGAACTCAACTATGATACCCATGACAAGGAGCTGTTGGCTATCTTTGAGGCTTTCTGCCATTGGCAGCATTACCTAGAAGGTTCTGCCTTGCCTGTTGACATGGTGACAGACCACAAAAACCTTGAGTATTTTTCCACCTCTAAGGTTCTCACTCATCAACAGGCCTGCTGGTTGGAGTACCTTTTGCAGTTTAATCTTTCCATCTGCTTCTGACCTGGCCACTTAGGAGCCAAACCCGATGCACTTACACAACATTGGGACATCTACCCAAAAGGGGGGGATAGGGACTACACACAGGTAAATCCTCACAATCTCCACCCTATGTTTACACAGGAGCAACTCACGTCATCCCTCCATACCACCACCCTCATGGCACCTGTACTCCATGCTGCCATGGTCTTCAATGTTGAGTGCTTGCACTCCAACATCATCTCCACCCTACCATCCAACCCTGTCTCCACCAGCCATCTTCCAACTCCAACTAAGCCTCGGTGGTCCCTGGACTCTGACAGTCTACTCCACCTTGATGGTCATATCTTTGTCCCTGACACTGATGACCTCTGCCTTTGAGTGCTTCAATTCAAGCATGATCATCCTCTAGCAGGCCATTTCAGGCAAAACCACACCCTAGAACTTGTCCACAGGGACTATGTGTGGCCTAACCTCTGCTCCAATGTGAAAGAATATGTCAGGTCTTGCACTGCCTGTGGATGGAGCAAAACTCCATGCCACTGCCCTTATGGTCTACTGAAGCAACTCCCTGTCCCAGAGAGACCTTGGAACTCCATCTCCATGGACTTCATTGAACACTTCCCAAACTCCAATGGCTGCTCCACCATACTCATGGTAGTGGACCACCTCTCAAAACAAGTGGTGTTCATCCCCACCCACAACTCCATCACCTCTGCCAAACTTGCTAAACTCTTCCTAACCCATGTCTTCTCCAAGCATGGAGTGCCAGCTAATGTCACCTCCAACAGAGGTCCTGAGTTCATCTCACACTTCTTCTGCTCTAGGAAAAGCCCTTGATATGTGTCTTCACTTCACTTCAGGTTACCACCCAGAAGGTGATGGCCAGACCAAGCAAACGAACCAGACCCTCGAGCAGTACCTTCATGTCTACTGTAACTACCAACAAGATGATTGGGCTGAGCTGTTACCTCTAGCAGAGTTCACTTTCAACAATGCACCAAGTGCAACTACTGGAGTCTCTCCCTTCTTTGCTAACAAGGGATACCATCCAAACCTGTCTGTGGTCCCTGACCAAGACTTCACTTCTCCAAGGGCTCATGACTATGTCATTGAGCTCTCTGCCCTTCATGATTTCCTCTGCTCTGAAATGTCCACCGCTCAACAGCACTACCAGGGTCCAGCAGATGCTAAACACATACCTCTGCCTGAGTTCAAGGTCAGAGAACAGGCCTATGTCAAAGCCAAGTACTTCCACTCCACTCATCCTTTGGAAAAACTCTCCAAAAAGTACTTAGGTCCATTCACCATCTTGGCCAGGCCAGGTATGCATTCTGTCACCCTTAAGCTCCCTGACTCTATGTGCTCAGTACATCTGGTCTTCCATGTCTCACAACTGGAAGCTGCAGCAGCTAACCCTTTCCCAAACTGACAACAACCTCCACCTCCACCAGTGGATGTTGATGGTGACCTTGAGTATGAAATATCAGAGATACTTGACTCTAAGGTGGACTGCTGTCACTGCCATTGTCAGCTCTTGTATCTAGTCTGCTGGGCTGGCTATGAGAACACCAATGAAGAAACCTCTTGGTTGCTTGCAACTGAACTAGATCACACTTCTGACATAGTCTCTGCTTTCCATGAATGCTATCTGCACAAGCCTGGTCTGTATCAACCACCACCATAGTACTCCACCCACATAACCTTCCTCCATGGGCCAACTCTGCCCCTTACTGAACTACCTTAAGTACATTAGAATCTTCTCCACTTATCCATTTCACTTCTCAGAGTTGCAAACAAAGTCACAAGTCTATTTTGTAGTAGTACAAAAAAATACAAACTAAAGACAAAAAAGAAAAAAGAAAAAGAAAAGAAAACTACTCTACTCTTCCATTGCTTCTTCTCTGCCACCCTCCTGTTCTTCTCTGCCTTCCTTCTCTCCTCCAACTGCTTCCTTGTTCTCATCCTCCACCTCCGACCGAGGCCTCTTCCATCCTCCACCTCTGCACTTGTGCTCAGCCATCCTGGCCTCTCACACATCCTCCCTCCTCATCTCCACCCACTCTGCCCAGGCATGGTACAGCACCCACTCATTGGCTGTCTGCTCTGCAACCACTGCCATCCTCTTGAAGGCCAGTGCAGTGGTCTCATGCACTTTGGCCTGCTTCTCCATGGCCTGCAGCTGCTGCTCCCTCTCCCATTCCACCCACTGCATGTGTACTCCCACTGTGAGGAAATATAATTGTGTGGATTGAGGCTGGGGCAGAGGAATCTGAGAGGGAGAGAGTAAGACCAAGGGGCTCTTATAGCCTGAGCAAGGGAATGAAGGGGTAGGGAACTGTCTAGGGCTGTCTGAGGCAGTCTTTCCCTTGTTCTCATCTTTGGGGGTAACTCATCTATTGGTAAAAACTTACAGTACAAACTAACTGTAAGTAAGTGCTGACTAAGCACACAAAAAAGCGAACTATGGTACTCAAGTATAGTACCCACAACAGTAAGTAAAGAAACCATAAAACAAATAAAATAGAAATTAATACCCAATCCCATAGTAAGGAGATCTCTCTCCTTATACCTGAGGGGAGCTTTAGATGTTGACTGTCCCCAGTCAACACGAAGAGAGGAAGCACTGGCACCAGTGAGCATCAACGCTGAAATGAATGACCAGGACACTCAATGAGGGGATGCAAGGGAAGGGGGACTGTCGATCAACAATGACGAGTCGAAGCGCTACAAGCCGAGAGGAGGCGACAGAGGGGACTGCGACGAACCAGTCGCAAAAGGATTGAAGGGAAATGGGGCACCCAGTCCTGAGATATTCGCAATTTTGTCCACAGCTGCCTCTGACGACCAAATGGGGCATATCTCTGCAACGACAGCGCGGAATTTCACAAATGCTGTGTCAACAGGAAGGGCTCGTCGAGGGGATCATATGACCGAAAAAGCGAGGCGCGCGACGGCGAAACGGGAGAGATATGCGGGAAAGTGTTCTGGGGGAGAGGGGAGAGGGACACCATTGCGCAACAACTGTTCAGGCGATCGGCACAGAACTTCGGATGACGGTAGGCAGCTCCTAGACGAGCTGGGATAGAAATGAATCGCGTCGATCAGAACACCCTTTCTCGAGATATTCACAATGTTGTCCTCGCAGGCCACTGGACGCGAAAATGACCATATCTTGACAACGACTGCGCGGAATTTCACGAGCAAGCAGTCGCCATGAATGGTTCACAGAGGGGAGTGTACATCCGAAAAAGCGAGGGGCGCGACAGCGAAACGGGGGAGATATGCGGGAAGGTGTTCAGGGGGAGGGGGAGAGGAAGACGCTCGCATGACAACAGCTGGGGCGATCGACACGAAACAGTGGGCCCTCGTAGGGGACCTCCAGGCGAGTCTGGCACAAAAGGAACCACGCCAATCGAAGCACCCAACCTCGAGATATTCACAAGGTTGCCTCGCAGACCTATGAATGCGAAAACAGCCATATCTCAACAACGACTGTGCAGAATGCCACAAACCAGGAGTCGACAGGAAGGGTTTGTCGAGGAGAGTGTGCGACCCAAAAAGCGAGGCACGCGATGGCGAAACGAGCAAGGCGCGCGAGGGTCTTCAAGAGTGCACCCTCCCACAACCTGCAGAATTTATCTGGAACCGCTTGGCACATCGAAGCGTTCTAGGTACCGTTGGAGAGCTCTCGTCAAACAGTACAACCGCGCGGAAAAGCGAGAGGCGCGACGGTGAAGTGAGCAAGATACACGAGGAAGTGTCTGGGGGGGGAGGGGGAGAGGAAGACTCTCACGCGACAACGGTTTGGGCGATCGACATGAAACCTCGGGTGCTTACAGACGGCCTGTATACGAGCCGGGAACAAAAGGAATCATGTCAATCCGACCTCCCAATCCCGAGTTATTCGCAAAGTCGTGCCTCAGTCCTCTGAACACGAAAATGGTCCTATCTCAACAACGACTGCGCGGAACTTCATGAACAGGGAGTCAATGGGAAGGGCTCATCGAGAGGGATTAACGACCCGAAAAGCGAGAGGAGCGACGCAGAACTGCGCAGGCGACTATGGCAAGACCTCGAGGATAGACCTTTGCACAAATATGCAAATACCTCTGGAGCTGCTGGGCATGCCAAAACATTCTTTGTATCCCTGGAAAGGTCTCATCGAGTAGTACTGGTCTGCCGAAAAGCGAGAGACCTGGCGCAAAATCGCGCGAGTTACAGCCAGAAGACCTCATGCGCACAAAATGCGGAATTACTCTGGAACCATGGAGCGCACCGGAACATTCTTGGGTTCTCTAGGAAGCTCTTGTTGAGTAGTATGATGTTGCAGAGAAGTGAGAGGCGTGGCAGAGAGGTGAGCGAGATATGGCCTTGATGTGATGGATGTTGCCAGCTCAGGATGGGGACGAGTGCGTGTATGAACGGAAAAACCTAAGAAACAAAGAAAACTAACAACGAAAAAAAGACAAAAGACAAATCATGTAGTGTACGAAAGAGACCATTCTAAAGTAAGATCACCACTCTATAAGATCCACTGTTTCAGGTGGAACCGGCGGTGGACGAGGCTGTATAGCGGGCTGACCCACAACTAGCTGTGTGAGCTCGTGTGACAGCGGTGGCGAGCAGCTGCGAAGGCGCGAGTGCGATGGAGCGCGGGAGTGTGCAGCTGGTATGGCAACTGGGCATGCTGACAATGCGACTGGGCAGTGTACGGGCGATGGACTGCAAGCGCGCATAGTCAGTGGTGTGACCTCCAAAATCTGCATGCTCAATGACTCCAAACGAGGGCCAGGTGGCGATGGCTTGCTGGACGGCTCACCTGGTTCCGCGAGACCGGGTTTGACCTTCGACAGCACAGCCGCTTTAGCTGGTGTGTATGAGAGCGGGTCGACTGAGTCGTGAGGAGGCAGGAGTGGGGGTGAACATGTGTGCGAGAGTGGTCGAGCAGGCAAGTGAGTGGGTGACAAGACTGTTCGAGCCCTATGCACACAACCTCCTTCCTCCAGCTGTGTGCGCATGATGGATGGAGGCTCGCATACCAAGGAATACTCAGGTTGGCTCGTCAGCGAGGCCCAGTTGTCTAGACGGTCTCGCAGGGTCCTTCCAGCAACCTCGTGCGGGATTTCCTGTCCAGTAGGTAGTACAACGCGACCATTTATAAGGCGACACCTTCCCGCAGCTAGATACGACTTGAACGAGTGGCAGCTTGCATGTATATGACCCGAAAGTCCACAAAAGAAGCAGAATGAATATGAATGGTGGGGTGGGCGATTGTCCAAGCTGCGTGGTGGCTGCGCGTGCAAGTTTTCGACCTTCGAATGCTTTCAGAGGCCGTTCCCAAGTGCAAGGATCTGTTTCACTGCACCTATGACACTACCAACAGTAAGCGCTTCGTGCAGTGAGTTGCTGTGACACTCGAGGATCTTGTGTCTGAACTCAGGTGGGAACCCGAAATAAAACATCTCAGGTAGGCGAGATGTCGACCCTTTCTGTTTCTCGAGAGACAGCCAATAATGACAAAAACTGTGAAAGTACTCGCCCAGAGAAGACAATGAGATGACCTCCAAGCACACAAATGCACTTCTCAGCCTGAAAAAGCGATTCTTCCTGGACTCCTCCAGTTCTGGGTACAGCCAGCCCACTTCTGAGGTAAAAGATGTCCAATCCCCACCACTCTCCTCCACGAAATGTGACCAGAGGTCCGCTGACTCAAAAGGCACATATTTGAGTGCAAGTTTGATGCATGCGAGCCCGTCCGAGAGCCTGTATCCATCACAGAAGTCGCTTATGTCATCAAAATAACTTTGAAGGTCCTCAGGGTGCCCAGAGAAGCTCGGAGCTTCAGGAGAGCCTCGACATGGAATTTTAAGGCCGAGCATGATGTCAGGAGTTTATACGAGTGTGAATAGCTGATATGCGAGTGTGTGCGAGTAAGAAAATGTGAATATGCGACTAATGCGAGAGCGAAAGCAAGACTGAGAGGCCAAACTTGCTGAACCAAGCCTGAAAATTGCGAAAATGAAGCTGGAAAATGGAAAAATGAATCTGGTGAAAATGGGAGAGGTGCCAGGCTAAGACAGAAGCCCCTCACAGTGGGCTCCAGATGTGAGGAAATATAATTGTGTGGATTGAGGCTGGGGTAGAGGAATCTGAGAGGGAGAGAGTAAGACCAAGGGGCTCTTATAGCCTGAGCAAGGGAATGAAGGGGTAGGGAACTGTCTAGGGCTGTCTGAGGCTGTTATGCTGCGCTCACATGTTTCCCTTTTGCAGACACTTATGTCATTGTTCGCACCTCGTCCCGCCTCAGGGGACGTTCTGTTTACTCCCGCAAGACTGTGTCTTGTGTTCCATACATTTCTCCTTTACTTTACGCTTATATGATTTCCTTTTATGGTAGACCCCTGTCTACCCTGCATTGTACTATAGCCGGACATTGCATCCGTTCCCCTTCCTTCTGTGATCCGCTGGTGGCCCTGATCCACGCGGTCACGTGACGCGTTCACCCCGGGAGAACGCTCCACTCTTGACTCACATACGCGGTTAGTCCCTCTTCAGTATACTTGTTTACCCTCGTCCACAGCAGGGTTACCCCTGCGCCCTTCCCGTTAGGAAGGCGGGTGAGCGGTTATATGGGTGTTCGAATGTTTGACCTACTGTACAGTACATACGTATATAAACCCGCATGTATCGTACTGGTCCCCCATTCGAAATCTACTTTGCAACCACCCTTAGCTCTGCACGCTGTACCAACAAGGACTCACCAGTACGACTTCGGTTGGCCAAGACTAGTGTTCTGCCACTAGTGAAGTTAAATTACACGCCACTCTCACGCAGTCATGTGCTTGTGCCCTCATCGCACTCGATTTGTGGCGCGATATGAGTCGTCGGCATAACAGAAGATTTCGAATCACCCGGACACATCAAAGCCCGGATTACCTTCGGATAACTGTGGACTAGAATCCTTGCTAGGCAAAATAGCCTGCAAAATGTCCACCTCCCGCCACTTCATCAGGAACCACTGGTTTAATATCAGTGAGCTAGCCCCTAACCTTTGGCACTAACTTCCCCTTCGTCAACATGTCTTCGCACCGCCAAGAAGAAGGAAGTCAGAGGCCTCCATCAGCAGCCTCCTTGTTCAAACCTCCCATACCAGTTCGAAAAGGAAAAGAGGTTCTCCAAGTGAGGCCACTTATTCGTCACCCTTCGGTCGACACACCCAAACCCCGTATAGGTCTTGAAGACCCGCCAGTAAGGCCCCAACTAGGGCAAGCAGCAGAATTGACCTCACCAGTAAACTTTACCTCATACCAAAACCCGGAGCCTCTCAGCTCAGAATTCGACACACAAGGGCCAGCCGAACCAGCAGACCCCTTAATATCCGACTCTTCTACCGATATCTACATACCAGCTTCCGCCGACCTGATGGCAGAAGAACTCGCACACCAAACCACGGAGCTTTCGCTCCAAGACCCCTTCGCTGGTCAGAGTAAGGTAACCCCTGAAATGGCTGCGCACTTTTACAAGTCCCTGTTCAACCGAGAAGTGGAAAAGCCTAAAGGCCCTCCCCGAGGATCCGAGGAGAAAGGAAAGGATCGCAACTCTAGGGGGAGTGGACTGAAAGAAATTGGCTTGAACAAACCCTTCTCGTATAACGGGGCTCACCAGGACTTTTCTGCCTGGTTAAGGGCCCGAACGGTAGCAGAATTTCCGCTTCCTTATGCAAAACATATACAAACCAACTCTGTGCGGAGTTCAGCGGACTTCTAAGTTGATACTCGGCTGTGGTCACACGGCAATCGACCTCATACGCCACTACGCTATCGAGACTATCGCTATGGTCGAGAATCGCCTGATCGCCGTGAGGGACGAGAACAATTTGGACGAGGAGGACGAAGATTCTGATACCTCGTCTGATATCGTTCGGAGGATGCTAGTCATGCAGCAGATTCGGAACTACGCAGTGGTCGCCGCTACACTCGGTCTATACCAGGCTGCAGTCGCAACACTTCGAAGCGCTACCCCAGAACCTTACCATATGTCTGCTCTTTCAGGACAGGGATGGGTAAATGAGTTGCTTAATGGGCACCCCAAGCGGATCAGAACTGAGCTCGGCGTCCACAAACATATCTTCCTCAGGCTGGTATCCATCCTTCGTGAAGGGGATCTCCAAGATTCAAAGAACGTCGCGTTAGAGGAGCAGCTGGCGATTTTCCTGTACGCAATGGTGACAGGCTTATCGGCTCGGCACATCGGTGAGCGATTCCAACGCTCGATGGATACAATATCACGGTGAGTGCACTGTCGTTTGAATTGAAGTTCTGCTAAACTTCACCCAGGTATTTTAAACGAATGCTCCATGCATTCTCCGAGGGTCGCATTTATACCACATATGTTCGCCTTCCCAGAGCCGATTCACCAGTCCCCAGTCGTATCGCCACCAATCCCAAATTTTATCCGTACTTCAAGGACGCTATAGGTGCCCTCGATGGTACACACATCGCATGTGCGCCATCCGCAAGTGAACGGGACCTTATGCGCAACCGCAAGGGCTTCTTATCCCAAAACTGTCTCGTCACGTGTTCATTCGATGGTATCATTACATACGTTCTCGGAGGTTGGGAAGGGTCGGCTGCTGATGCCACGGTTTACCACAATGCCCGATTGCGGGACTTTGCTATTCCTGATGGGCGGTATTACCTTGCTGATGCGGGGTATCCGTCGACTCCACAGCTACTCGTACCGTACCGCGGCCAACGCTATCATCTGGCTGAGTGGGGGCGAGCCAATCTACGGTAAGTACCATTACATTTTTATGTGCGTTTGATTCTCATTCATTCCCTACAGGCCGAGGGATGGCAAAGAGCTTTTCAACCTTCGCCACGCCATGCTTCGAAACGACATCGAGCGTAACTTCGGAGTTATAAAGCGACGTTTTCGAACCCTCGTTCTCCCGCCCGAATATGACATGGCAGTCCAGTCCCGCTTGCCTGCGGCGGCGTGCTGTGTTCACAATATCATCCGCCTCCACGATCCTGACGACGTTGACATGCCAGATCCCGACGAATTCGATGAAGACAGCGGGCCACTTTTAACATCTGAAGAGACGGACGTCGGAAGCTTGCAAGATACTCCGTTGAACGCTGGGTCGCGTAGTCAGATGAATGCCGTGCATGACGCGATTGCAGTGCAAATGTGGGAGGATTATCGCGCTGAGCTCGCAAGAAGGGGTTGATTCAGTAGTTCAGTAGCTAGTTTCGCATTCTATCCGTGTATCCACTACATCGCCCTCAATTTTCACGCAAATGTCTTATCCGCCCTCAATTCTCATACTTGCATGGCAATTCGGGACAGCGGTGATTGCAGTACAGACGGTGATTGCAGTATAGACGCACAAGTACAAACGAACTATTTATTTCCCCCCCAAATTCGCATATTCTGGAACCTCGTACCCAGCGGCCTCGAGCCTCATCTTAACCCACAGCATTCGGTATGTTGCCGACTGAGCGGCGGCGTTCTTGTAACCCGCGACATAGGTGGATTTCTCTTCAAACAACATTTGCAAGTGGACCAGGTTCTGCTCCGAAAGGTTCTTCTCAAGCTCAAACATCAACGCACATGCTTCGTCGAGACTTCGGCCCTTGGGATTGTTGAGAGCGGCGAGTGTCTTGGAGGTACTGTCTTGCACACCAGACATTAGATCCCGCACCGCATCTTCAAGGCCAGCCGTCTGCGAGCGTCGCTTCCGAGAACCGCTAGAACTTCCCAGGGAAGCCGCTGTCGATGTGGTGTCGAGCTCGGCAGTGGCATCGCTCTTGCGTTTCTTGCCGCGAGACGACAAACTAGATGACGGATTGATGGAAGTGCTTACTGATGTCATTGCGGAAGACGGTGGTGATGTAGGAATGGACGAAGGGGAAACTGTGGGGCCAGGCAGGGATACAGGTGGCACACCGGACAGGGCCTGTGAAATACCCTGTGGTACAGGCGTACCTTGAACGTTTACGGCGGGCTGCACACTCCAAGGAGTCTGCGTGATTTGATATTGATTGGGAAACCCGGATTGATCCTGCACGAAGGTAAACTGTGCGGCGGGTTGCACAGGCGGTGGCTGATACTGCGTATGAGGTTGTGTGAACGGTAGCTGACGCTGCACAGGGAATGATGGTGGTGTGGGGGGCTGCATAGATGTGGGCTGAGGCGATATGACAAGGTGCGCGATGGAGCTGGGAAAATCGGATGACGTGGAAGTAGAAGCCCGGGACCTTTGGGCGGAGGGTCGGGCACCGGTGGCATGGTGTGCATTGGTACCCCTCGCCTTGTCAGGAAGGGCAAGGTCTCGCATACGATCGAAGTATTTGAAGCCCGTGTTTCGGTACTGGGCAGTATCCGGCCGATTCTAGGGGAAGGTCAAGGATTTTTGCGCCACGCCAGGAAAAAATCTTAGACATACCTCAACGACATCATCCATCACGAGCTGCCCTGCCTCAGTTACGACATCAGCTCCTTTTGCTGCTGAATATGCGAGCCCCGATCCCCTTGCAACAGCTAAAGCTGCATAGTAATCCCGTTTCAGCTTTGAATGAGATGAGTGATACCGAACGCAAGGATAAATCAATAAACGTACACTCTCCCACTTATCATAACAGCTTTTCACGGTTTTATGGTAGCCATTGGCTTGGACGGGTAACCGAGATACCAAATCGTTGAAGTGCCCTAGTTGAAAGACCATACGATCACCTGCCTTGGGTCGGATTTCCTCCACAAAATCGAGAAGCATCTCGACATCTGCATGGAGCCATACAGCTCGCAACTTTGGCTGAGGCTCAGAGCTCGAACTGATTGACGGAGCCTTTCCTTTTGACCCAGAACCCCTACCTTCCATCTTGCTGCGAAGTCGATGTGAGCGGCGGGTCGGGGACACGGAATGGTCTAGCCTGCGATAAAGGTCGGTTCGTCGAGGTGGCATATCATAATGCATACGTGGTAGCTTGATTCATCACCTGATCAGTAAACACCACAGTCGCAGATAGTCCGCGATTATCAACTTAGAAGTCCGCTGAACTCCGCACAGAGTTGGTTTGTATATGTTTTGCATAAGGAAGCGGAAATTCTGCTACCGTTCGGGCCCTAAGCAGTGTCAAGCTCTACCTCGCCACCAATGAACATATCTACTACGAGGATCAATCCAAGATCGCCTTCGCCCTTTCCTACATGGGCAGTGGTTCGGCCCATGCCTTCGCAGAGGCCTATGTCAACAAAAATACCACAGTCCTTGGCGATCTCAAAATATTCGATGGGTGGGACGAGTTTGTCGCAAAACTCAAGGAAACTTTCCAGGTAGGAGATGCCAAAGCCACTGCGCTAATCTATCTGTCGGCTATCCACCAAGGAGACCGTTCCCTTGATGAGTACATCGCCAATTTCCACAACTGCCTCAATAAGGCCCAGATCTCTACCAAGGATACCACCGCCGCGGTATTCTTTGGGAAAGGCCTAAACGAAGAAGTCAACAAGTGGATCCTCATGTCAGGCCCCAAACCCGACACAGTGGAAGACTGGATCCGCCAAGCTACTTCTGCACGGGCAGCTATGGCTACATTAAAGGTTTTCTCTGGAAAGGCAACTTTCCAAGACCGCTCCTATCTGTGGAAGCAAGAACAGACTTCGCACAGATCAAAATCACCTTCTTTGATTCCGAAGACTCCGTACCAAGACCCTTATGCCATGGATGTTGATCGGAAGTCAAAGGTCTGATCACAGAGCGAAGCTCCTACCTGTTATGGATGCAGTAAGACAGGACACATAAAGACTAAGTGTCCCTCGTCTGCAACAAACAATAGGTCTTCCTCGGCCCAGAAGTTCCGTACCCACATCCTGGCAATGCTCGAGGAGTTCGACAAGAATTCCGAAGAGGAGGAAGATTCAGAACTGACCAACAACGATTGTGGGGAGAATGACGAACCCACAGATGATGGTGGACCGAAAGGTCAACCGGATTTTTGAAAGGCTCTTCTGGTGTAGCATCAGAAAGAGGGCCTATAGTATCCCAGAAGGTAGAGGCTAAGATAGAGACTGAGAAAGTGTATGATTATGAACAAGATATGTCAATCACTTCTATCGCTGGTTTCGCTTACCTCGTCAACCGACAAAATGCTACCATCCGAACCATCCTCGACTCGGGCGCCGAAACAAACATCATCGATCCGGCAATCATGCAAAAGTACGAGATCCCGACACGCAAAATTGCTCGCCCATGGGAGTCTAGAAGCTACAAAGGCAGGACTGGAGACTGGGTAACCCATATCGCTTCCTTCAGAGCCAAGATCTGGGGAAAGACTATGCGCATCCGCACGTACGTCCTCAAGCTCGGAAATTGGGAATCCCTCCTTCTTGGAATGCCTTGGCTTAAGGAGCACAACCCCATCATCAGCTGGACTTCGTGAAAGCTGATCGGCTGGGGGGAACTCGACCATGGCCTCGACAGGAAAAACCACGTCCGCGGAACCGATTTCACACGAACTGTGAAGATAACCCATACCTCCATTTCCACGAAACTCGAAGCTTCTCACGTCCAAGCAGAAGTTGATTTGCCTTCGGAATATCGGGACTTCTCAGTAGTCTTCTCCGAAGAAGAAATCCCTCTTCCGCCACATTGTGGTTTCCTTGACCACGAAATATGATTGAAGCCCGGCTTCCAGCCAAAGAAAGGAGCCATCTATCCACTCTCGCTCGACGAACTCAAGGGCCTTGATGAGTTCATCGAGGAAAACCTCAAATGCAGAAAGATTCGCCCCTCGAAATCTTCGCAGGCAGCCCCTGTCTTTTTCATAGGAAAGAAAGACAGGAAAAGAAGACTCATCCAAGACTACTGGTACTTGAACTCTCACACCATTATTGACTCCTACCCTCTCCCCGATGTCAAGACCCTGCTAGACGAACTCACCAGCTCTCGCTACTTCGCCAAGTTCGATGTCCACTGGGGTTTCACTAATATAAGGGTAAAGGAGGGAGACAAGTGGAAAGGGGCTTTCATAACCCCTAGAGGACTCTTCGAGCCGACTGTAATGTTCTTTGGGCAGTGCAACTCGCCGCCCACCTTCCAGAGGTACATGGATCACACGTTCGGAGAACTCAAAAATGAGAGAAAGGCCGTCATCTTCATGGATGATGTCACTATACATTCAAAAACCAGAGAAGGTCTTCGCAAGGCGGTCCGCCGCTTCCTGCAAATCGCCGCAAAAGAACATCTCTGCCTGAAGTTGAAGAAGTGCACCTTCGAAGCTGAAGAAATAGACTTCTTGGGGTTCGTGATCCATCAGGGTCAGTACGAACCGTTGGAAATTAAAATTGAAGCCATCAAAACATGGCCCGCACTGACAACTCTCAAGGAACTTCGGTCCTTCTTAGGCTTCTGCAACTTCTACCAACAGTTCATCTCCGGCTTCTCACAAACCGCCTGACCGCTGCATGACCTCTCAAAGAAAAACGCAAAATGGACCTGGGCCCTGAACAGAGCTCGGCCTTCGAAGATCTGAAGAAAGCCCTCTCGTCCAAGCCTGTTCTTCGTCTCCCGGACCTCTGGAAGCCTTTCGTACTCCACACCGATGCCTCGAAACTCAGCACCAGAGCGGTCCTGTCGCAAGCCGATGACTCGGGAATACTCCACCCCTGTGCGTACATGTCTCAGTCACTAACCAGGGCAGAACAGAATTACCAGGTCTATGACCTGGAAATGCTCGTGGTAATGTGCGCCCTCAAGCAATGGCGCCCTTACCTCCTGTCCCCACCGGAACCAACTCGGGTCTACACAGACCACCAAAACATCACTTACTACGCACAGCCTCAAAAGCTTACAGCCCGACAAGCCCGCTGGCAAGCAACCCTACAGGAGTACCCACTACAGTTCGTCCACATCGTGGGAACGAAGAATTCTGCCACCGACACTCTTTCCCGACGTTCGGACTTCAATGCCGAACCGGAGACCATCTCTACCCTACTCCCAAAGGCCATTTGGCTTGAGGGGGGGGTGAGACCCTCTGTTGTTTCCCTTTTCAAGATCAATCAAGCCGTCTCCGAGCCTTTGGAGGCTTCACCGAAAGTTCAGAAGGTCTCGTTCAAGGAGGAAACCCCAACCGAACGCCCGCCTGAGGACAAGCCAAAGGTTCAGAAGGGTAAAGGACATGTGTTCCAGCTGAATGCAGACCTGTATCAGGAGGTGAAAAAGGCCTCCACGTCCCTCTCCACCCTGGAAACAACTGAAGGGTCTGACGGAGTCAGGAGGAAAGGAAGGAGAATCTTCATACCGGAACCAGTTCGCCAAGACGTCCTTCGGCAGTACCACGATACCCCTGCCTTTGGGCACCCAGGAGTGAAAGCAATGACGAAGAAAATGAACAAATATGTGTGGTGGCCCAGGATGTACCAGTCAATCCGGAACTACTGCAAAGGTTGCCTGTCATGCCAGGCCAACAAGGTGAACACACATCCGACAATGCCCCCCATCACCCCACACGACGTAGCCAAGAACCCCTTCCCCTTTAAACAGGTCTCGATGGACCTGGTCACCAACTTGCCCCTGTCCAGTGGCAAGTACAACTCTATCCTCACCATCGTTGACCAAGGGCTTACTAAGGGTGTGTTCTTCCTACCGACTACCAAAACTGTAAACAGTGTAGGAGTGGCCGATCTCTACCACGCCTATGTCTACCCCCATTGGGGCATGCCGGAAGCCATCATATCGGACCGCAGACCTCAGTTCGTGTCCACCTTTACTCAGGACCTTTACCGCTCCCTCGGAATCGAGTTGAAGGCCTCCACTGCGTATCATCTGCAGACCAATGGAGAGGCCAAATGTGTCAACCAGGAGGTTGGGACCTACCTCCACATGTACGCGGACACAGACCCCCACAACTGGCATACCAAACTCCCTGATGCACAAATGGCGCATAATTCGCGCGTGCATTTGTCTCACAACCAGTCGCCCTATTCGCTCATGTACAGTTTCGACCCTGCTCCCTACCCTATGGGACAACCCCCTCCGGAGTTGCTAGCGGCCGACCGACTTGAGCAGCTGGCTGCCAACCGAGATGCCGCGATAATCGCTCATAAAGAAGCACAGGAAGTAATGAAGGCCCAATCAAAAGGAAGCTATACAGAGTTCTCTGTAGGAGATAAGGTTTGGCTTGATGCTTCTGACCTAAAAGAGATGTCCCGTCGAAGAAGCTTGCACCCCGACGTCACGGCCCGTTTGTAATTTCCGAACGGATCAGCCCGGTCACCTACAAGCTGCAGTTACCCCCTAGCTGGCAGATACATCCTGTGTTCCATGCGTCAAAGCTTACTCCTTTCGTTGAAATGCGCGAATATGGCCCGGCACAACCCCCACCTCCTCCAGAATTGGTAGGAGACGAGAACGAATGGGAGGTCGAGGCCATACTCAAGCACAAACGTGTGCGCAAGGTCAAGTCATCGTCCAGAAATGCCGGTAAAAAACCCTCAGCAAAAATACCTCTACCTCATCAAATGGCTAGGATACCCGCATTCCCAGAATAGTTGGGAAAGCGAGGACAACCTTATAAATGCCCCAGAGGTTCTTGGGGAGTACAAGCGCGCCCACAGTCTCTGACCCGCTATGTCCTACACCCCCAACACTGAAAACCCCGGCTCCGACTACTTTGACAATGACTTCCATGCCGACATCGACGACCCTATGACCCCTCTCGCCCATACTTCCATAGCTATGCCAGTCCCCCACCTCGCCTCTCAGAACCACCAGTACGCTCCCCCAGAGCGGTACGCCCCGTATCCCCCGCGGTATCCACCCACTCCTCACATGGCAGTACCTACCAACCCCTTCACGACTCTGTCGCCTCTGCCACACGCCCATACCCATACCCAGTCATCTGCTCGGTCCCTGCTATGCAACGAGCCCACAAGGACACCCGCAAGGGAAAGTCCAAAGCTCCCTCGGGACCACCCAAGCCTCGCTATGACCCCACTTTCAGAGCCTGCAACACTCCTCCGCTCTCCCAAGCCGGTTACAGATCCCCCTCCCCGCTCCCTCATGCTGGCCCATCCCATGCAGCACCTTCAGTCGCACCGGCCGATCTCTCGACCCCTTCAGTCGCACCTGCAGCCCCCTCTACCGGAAAATGGGTGGCTCCCGAGGCAAGCATCTTCCTCGGTTATGTGCAGCTGCTTAACGACTTCAAGCGCTGGGAATCACATGGCTGGAGAGCAGGAGAATGCCACGAGCATCTATGGGTGCTGTCTAAGATCTTCAGAAGCTCAGAAGTGATCGGTAAGCGGGTACATGACCAGGTGGCTACAGCGGAGGGAAGTTTCGAAGCGCATACATATGAGGACATCGACAAAGCCAACTCCTCCATCCTCCAGGAAGCCCTCAAGACCCAGGAAGCTGTTGTCAAGATCATCCACGAAGACTATGGCCCCTCCCTCATATCGTCCTTTCGCGCCTTCCTCGACAGAACTCCAGTCGACATCGTGGTCCGTGGGCTCCTCCCTCTGGCATATCAAGCAACGACTAGAGGATCGGGCCTACCTCCGGACCCTGACAGAAAGGAAGCACGGAAGGTCGCGGGAGAAGAAACCAGTCGCAAAGGGTCGGTACAACCTGGATTTGGAGGAGGTGGAAAGGCTGTCGGAGATGTCGAGCCGAGGTGTCATGATTGCTGGGAGAAGATTATACCGGGCCAGGGCCGAGAACACTTTCAAGCCATCGCAGACTCGCTCGCATCCATCCCATTCAATGGATCGCCCCGCAACTGGCTCGACTTCTTCACCCAGGCCCGAGGTGATGCCGCTGGAAGAGCCATCTTTAACACTACTCAGACATCAAGAGCTCTACCAGCAACTCCCTTCGTCCCTATACCTGTCTCCTCCCTCAGCAAGAGAGAACTTGGTGGGCTCGTTCCCATCGATTGGCAGCATCCCCTCCATCAGTTTGCCTGCTACCGATGTTCACACCTTGGACATTGGTCGTCTGACTGCCCGACTCACAGTGGCAACTAACTCGGAAATCTGCTCTTGGGTCCAGCAAGGCCTCTACCCGCCTTCGGAGGACCTCAGGCCTTGAGGGGGGGGTGATGTTACGCTGCACTCACATGTTTCCCTTTTGCAGACACTTACGTCATCGTTCACTGCCTTGTCCCGCCTCAGGGGACATTCTGTTTACTCCCGCAAGACTGTGTCTTGTGTTCCGTACGTTTCTCCTTTACTTTATGCTTATATGATTTCCTTTTATGGTAGACCCCTGTCTACCCTGTGTTGTACTATAGCCGGACATTGCGTCCGTTCCCCTTCCTTCCATGATCCGCTGGTGGCCCTGATCCACACGGTCACGTGACGCGTTCACCCGGGAGAACGCTCCACTCTTGACTCACATACGCGGTTAGTCCCTCTTCAGTATACTCGTTTACCCTCGTCTGCAGCAGGGTTACCCCTGTGCCCTTCCCATTAGGAAGGTGGGTGAGCGGTTATACAGGTGTTCGAATGTTTGACCTACTGTACAGTACATACGTATATAAACCCGCATGTATCGTACTGGTCCCCCATTCGAAATCTACTTTGCAACCACCCTTAGCTCTGCACGCTGTACCAACAAGGACTCGCCAGTACGACTTCGGTTGGCCAAGACTAGTGTTCCGCCGCTAGTGAAGTTAAATTACACGCCACTCTCGCGCAGTCACATGCTTGTGCCCTCATCGCACTCGATTCGTGGCGCAATACGAGTCGTTGGCATAACAGAGGCAGTCTTTCCCTTGTTCTCATCTTTGGGGGTAACTTGTCTATTGGTAAAAACTTACAGTACAAACTAACTGTAAGTAAGTGCTGACTAAGCACACAAAAAAGCGAACTATGGTACTCAAGTATAGTACCCACAACTGTAAGTAAAGAAACCATAAAACAAATAAAATAGAAATTAATACCCAATCCCATAGTAAGGAGATCTCTCTCCTTACACCACCCCTGAGGGACCCTTGAGGGGGGTCACTGGCTTGTCTTCTTCGCTGCCTGCCTCCCACTCGTCATCTGCCTCCTCCATCTCTGTTGCTCTCACTTTTCCTTTCCCTCACACCCTCTTCTTCTTCTCCCCTCAGGAGCTTCCATCCCTGCCCTCTTTTGTGAAGGTCCCACCACTGCCTCTTCCCACATCCAGCTGCACATCTTTTTCTTGTTGTGACAGGGCATGCAGGCCCTGGTCTTGCCCTGCCCTGGCTCGCACTGACCCACAGTCAGACTTGCTATGCAGCAAGTGCAGGGCAGCCTCCTGGTAGCAGTGACCACCACAGAGGTCCCAGGGACCCTCTGGGCAGTGTTGACATTGTACACCACACCACTTAACCTGAAATGAAAGTAGGGTAAAGTAAAATACAAGTCAGTTCTGCCTGACTTGCAGTGCTTTGTCACTCACTTTTGTGTGGCCTCATCCTGCCTGGCCTGAGCCCACTCCTGGGAGGCCCTCTGCCTCTGCCTCTCAGCCTCCTCCACTGCCACTTTCTGCCTCTGCCTCTCAGCCTCTTCCTCTGCCACCTTCTTCCTCTGTGCTTCCTCCTCTTCTCTCTGCCTCCACTCCACCTCCAGTTGTGCCTCCTCTGCCTTTCATCATCTGGCCTCCTCTCATTTGGCCTTGTGCTCTGCCTTGCACTCCCTCTCTTTCTGCTCCACCTCCTCCCTCCAACAAGTCTTCTCCACATTGTTCTCACGCTCGGTGTTGGTTGAGTCATTGGTGAGGATGACCAATGCATCATCCATGACTTGGGAGTAGTCGTGGGAGTGGCCTGGGGTTGGTTGGGGGGTTGTGTTCTCACGCTGGAGGGACATGATGATGGGAGGGAAGGATGAAGGTTCAGTACCCTGACACATGTTTTAAGCAGTACTTTGAACTCCAACAGAGCTCCACCATGGCTAAAGCCATTATCCTCAAGGCATCAAAATAATTTCAAATGATCAACTCGTGTTGATCTCGTCCCATACATGCAGCCTTCAGGGGTTCAGGCCCTAAGGGGGGGGCACTGTCATGACTGTGCATTCATCCTGCATCATCACTAACTCTGCACCTTTTTCCGCTGGTCATTTGCTCACTCCACACCAACTCCACCCACCTTCTATCATCTACAAACCATCTCCACTCTGACTGCTGTCAGACTTGTGTTGCTCTCCTACTGGGCCAGGCGGACTGTTCTTTGAGGGGTCATGTGACTACCCTCAGACTTCTCCCTGACAGCATGCAGTCAGGTACTCCACAGTGCACACACCACATGGTCCAGCATCTGGACTGCTTCCTTTTCTGGATGTTCTATGTTACCCATTCATATGTCCTCCATCTACCCTTCATTCATTGTCTAGGAAGTTTTACTTGAAAATTTCTGAGTCTCCATATGTCAGTTCCGATTCTGGTTACTGTACCTCCATAGTAGCATAAAAGCATGTATCATACTCCACCATTCCTCAGTACAAATATCAACTTAGTTCCTACTCCTTCTGTCTCCAACCTCTGTCTGCTGGAGTTACCTCTGACTCTCTGTTTGTACTCTCCCTCTGAAATACAAGGGCTGAGATCATGCAAGGGGTTGGTGCATGAGCTAAACCCAATGCCCTCACTCCACTCTGCCCTTGCTTCAGCAGTCTTTGTTCCTGCCAACACTCTGCTAGTTGGAGTCCTGCTTCCCTGTGTCAGACTTGCTTCCAAACCACTCTCTAGACCTTGTTTAGCATCAGAGTTGGCCAGAGTAGGCCTGGACTTGACACATCCCCCATTCAGTCATCACTCATTCATCTGCTCTTGCATAACTCATCATCAACATTGCACTAGGAGCACCTGCCATTGAAATTCCCCCACACTAGATTTCTTCTGCTCTCCAGGTTCCATGGAGGTACACCACCACTCACTCTACATTTGTCTTTTGTGTTGGTTTTGGTTGGTTTATACCACCTTTCCACACTTGACTCACAGTGCCTGAAGACTCAGGTTTAGAGTCACTGATGCCAAGTGGTGTGATCTCCTGCATCATGTCTGCCATGGCAGCTGCACCAAACATGAGATAAACATGCTTTGGGGCCTTGTGTTGGAAAGTGTGGCATGTCCTCCAACTGACTTCAGTTCATCACCTTGGAAAGATGCAGTGTTGGTGACACATGGCATGCCATGTGGATAGAGTGGAATTCAATGACAGCGAAGGAACAAGCAAACATGGAAGGTATATCACTTGTCAGCTGTCCTGCTCTGGACACCATAGGAGGTCAGGCACTCACCTTGCCAGAGAAATTGGCAGTCACAGCCAAACCAAAAAGTGGTCAGGGATGCAATTGACTTGAGTGTGGAGGACTGTCAGATGAGGTGGTCCTTGCCATTGGCATGGATGTGATGGTCACATTCAACATCACAACCAATATCAACATGGCAAATGGTGTGTGAGGCCATGTGGTTGACATTGTGCTTGACCCAAGGGAGTGTGCCAATAGTGCTGTGAACAATAGGATTCAACTGCAATACCCACCTTTGTATGTGCTCATGGAGATGAAGTGTACCAAGGCCAAGACTCTACCAGGATTGTGTGTGGGGGTACTGCCAGTGATGCCTACCTGTAGAACATTCACTGTCACAATGGGAATTGGCAAGTGATCAACAATATCCTGACTGCAGTTGTCAATAATACCTGCCTATGCTTTTACAGATTATTGTGCACAAGCACAGACTCTGGAACACTGCATCATTGACATCAGCATGCCACCTACTGGGCAGCTGACACCATTTAATGCATATGTGGCATTATCACATAGCCAAGGCCAGGACACAATCTGTCTTTTAAGAGACTTTGACAAGTGACTTTTCACACAGCACCCCTGCAAACACTTATGAAGGGAAGATGAACATTTGCAGAAATGGATGAGGACACGAAGCAATGGTGGGAATTGACAAAGAGCTCAGCAGCAGTATACAGACATTTGGCAACTAATAGTGGATACAGAATGGTTGAGTTCATGTGACTACAGATGATTGGAGACTAGTCACTGATACAGAGATGTAGACCTCACATGATTCATGCAGTGGAGCAGGGCATTTGCCATGCAGAGTGGAATTGGGGGAAAATGCATGATGTTGAAAAAAGTGTCTCATTTTTGGGGTGGAGTGACCTTGTAAACAAGGTGATCTACTGTCCCACATAGTCAACATGAACACATGCCCTGTAGGCTTTTCCATTCAATATTGCACCCCCACAGTACTAATCTCCTACATAAACTTGGACATGCACTCACTCCATAGAATCCCCTGTAGAGTCACTTGAAAATCTAAATAACTACATCACGTGCTTTCCCCAAATGCGTCCAGGAGCACCCGGAGGGCTTTGGTATCACACCTGATACTCCCACTTATATAATCTAATTAGACACAACATTGCTGTTTTGATGTCAGTCTAAGATGAGGCATTTGAGGTGTTTTCCCCCTCAATGAATAATTATTGAATACCATAGAGTACTTAAAAAGATTAAGAGCCACTAATCTACCTGAGCCACACCAGGCGCACTGGGATTTGTCATCAGCGCCCCGCCGATGCTTCCCACGCATGTGACGCGTCATCCCCAACACCTCTCGTCGCCGTTGTCAACAGCGAGCTCGCATATCTCAACAACTACACAACGTACAAGCATTGGACTTTCACGGCTGTATAGTACTCATGTCTAGCTAGCATTCTGTAACATATTATTAATTACCACTAGATACTATGTACTAAGCTACCAGAGCTGTGCCGCATCGCACTAGGATTTGTCATCAGCACACCACCCGTACTTCCCACGCACGTGACGCGTCATCCCTGACACCCTCTCGTCGCCGTTGCCGACAGCGAACTCGCATATCTCAACAACTACACAATGCGCAAACATCGGACTTTCACGGCCGTATAGTACTCATGTCTAGCTAGCATTCTGTAACATATTATTAATTACCACTAGATACTAAGTACTAAGCTACCAGAGTGGTGCCCGCGTCGCACTGGGCTTTGTCATCAACGCCCACCCATACTTCCCACGCACGTGACGTGTCATCCCCGACACCTCTCGTCGCCGTTGTCGACAGCAAGCTCGCATATCTCAACAACTACACAACACACAAACATCGGAATTTCACGAACATGTAGTATTCATACACAACTAGTGCCCTGTCACATGAAATCCCATATTCTCGCCAAAGTCAACTGATGCAAGGACAGTTAAGTAATTTATCTACTTATGTGTCTGTAGTAACACTTAGGATATGCTGCAACGCCTCGCATTGCTCCTCCAAATCATCCCCATGATCATCATCAAGGTCTTCATCGCCTCCTCTTCGCCATCATCTGTACAAATAGGTGGGGATGACAATACGGACTGTATAGGGACCCGCTGCGGGACATGTGCCGCTATCCCCTGGGCCACGTGATTGCTAATGCCAGGGGTTAGGGTACCCCTGAATCCGGAGATGGGATATTTTTTCGAGGGTACGGAGGTGCAATGGGGGTGAATCGGGAGCAGATGGCACGAGTACCTAGAAATTTGGTATGCAAGCGCGGGGTTGGTATCCTGGTAGAGGGCTTCACAAGCCCGTAAGGTAGCGGTCTTCGTCAATAAGATATGTAACAACACGATGAATCTCCACATTCAGGCGAACCACTTCTTCCTTAGCCCGGCATAACTTGAAATACATGTTTAGGGTGAGGCGGGCAGTGGGTGACGCCCATGGGCAGGTCGATAGTCCTTCCGCGTATCTCTGAGAAGATCAAAGTCAGCTAGGAATGCGTACTCAACAACCTCCTCAAATTCCAGTGTTCGACAGCCAAGGGGACGCTGCATCGTTAGCCATAATGACAGTCCATGTAGATAGGATCGACTCGAGGTGTTTGCTAAATTTACTGATAGTCAGAACGCTAACCTCTCTATGTAATAGTGCCTACCTGCTCCCAGCTAGATTTACAAGCTGTTGCCAATATTCCATCTGCAAGCGTTTCTTCTTCCACAGGCTCGCGCAGGAGGGACCCGAGATATTCACGTTCTTTCGTCCCAACCAAAGCTTAAAGGTATCAGGGTCGCTTACTCCTAGCTCGCGCATCCAGCCGTTCGAGGGTCCAAGTTGGCCATTAGAAAGAAGATCGAGGGCTTGTTTGTAGTTATTCAGTAAGAACTTTGCTGCTTAGGATTAGATACGTCGAGATGGGTAAGGTTAATTACTTACTGAGATTTGCGTACACTTCCAGTTCGTCATTGTGTTCAAAATAGCACACAATTGCCTGCCTTCTGTGAAAAATTGACGTGTATCGAGTAGACGGCGCAAGGGCATTGCTCTTTGAAAAGCCCTCTCGCAAACCTTCGGAGATCTTCGAGTCCGAGAACCTTTGACGTAGGTGTGAGGTTGTCTAACTGACATAGCCTGTTATGAGCGTGGCCGTGGAACGCATTAACAAGAGACATATAGTTGAGTGATCATGCACGCTCGCCCAGGACGCTAGATGCTAGAGTGGTCCTTGAATTGACAGCCGATGTCATATCCACCGCCCAAATCTGAACCAAATGTGTCGAGGGGGTTTGGACGTCACCGCGAGCGCGTACTTGGACCTGTGTATGAGTGAGTTTGCGAGTAGGGCTTTCTAAGTAGTCTACGTACTGTTCGCCACTTTGTACCATATCTGCGATAAGCAGGCAGAAGCCATGCCGACAGACTGCTATGAAGACTCCTGTTTCGTCAAATACGCTCCACATTTTTTGTGTAGCACTGTCCTTCATGTTTTTCCAGCGCTCCGCACAAAGGTTCCCATCACCATCCTATCATGCAGAAAGAAGTCTAGAAAATAAACACGAACAGAACAACTTCTCACCTCCGCAACGATGCTGTGACCTGTCTGCCGTCCGGATGCAAATTTCTCGACAAAATCACGGGTCAGATATTGTTCATGATGAAACGCACCCTCCAGCATAGGATGAGAAGGGGTAAGAGGGGAAGCATCATCGAGGTTGCTGTCCAGTACCCTGGTCGCCACTCTCTTGAGAGAGTCATTCCCGTCCTGAGCAAATAGCATCTTGAATCGCATTGTCGGTTCGTCCTGCAATTCGTAAGTACAAGAAGGACAGCCGTGCTTGAGCCGCCAGTCAGGTTGATCGCGCTGCAGTGCCTGGTGCACAAGGTTCGAGACGAGTGCTAAAATTTGCAAGTAAACGTCGAGCGCGATGGAAAATTGACGTGAGCGGTGATTGTGAAATGGGACCTGGATGGTCAAGGGTTAGCGTTCAGGTACCTCGGAATATATATAATCGCAAACCCCGTGTATATCGCAGAGCGATTTGACGTATCCCTGGATGGAAAGATGGGGGCAACGTTGACGAACAGTGTGGTACAGGTCAAGAGCTTGCACTGTAATGGCGACCTTGGGGGTAATGGGAGAGCACGGGATTAGACCGTGGCGCACGAGAGCTGAAGTTAGGTAACGATCAGTAGGCCCTACAGTTATAGAAGTCTTCTCAGCGCCTACTATGCCATGAGTATCCGCACGTGTACTACAGTCGGATTGACTTACAGAAGACGTCTAACACCAGTACACTGAGTAGCCTGGTGTCTACGCCGTGCTCCTCTGCTGTTCTTCCCGTGTACGTCGCTCATCCGAATCAAAAAATCCCGTCCACTCGCACCCTTCCGGATCAAGGACCAGGCCATGTAAGCTTCCACCATCGCACCCATTTGCACATTGAATGCAGCCGTCCGTTTAGCAGTACGATCCCGGAACGTACGATAATCCGGGCGTTTCCCCCCGATCTTCTGAGAAGCGCTGAACACAGTCAGTTATTATTACTTGGTCCCTGTTAATTCTAACCTTTTCCAGAATTCTCCCAATAACCCGCTGGTGAGTTCTTGAAACTCACCACCAGCATGACTGACATCAAGTGGCTCCGTTCCGTCCAGGACCATTGCGCCATACTCGTCGCTTTCGTATCCGTCGTCTGCGGCCTCACGACTGAGTTGTTCAACGCGGATCTCGCAGCGCCTCAAGCGCATGCTTCTCGGTCACAGTCATCTCTATCGAAAGTGAGCCTTTTTTGTTAACCGTAACAAAAACGTACCTCTTAGTCGCTCTTGTTTGCGTTCTGCCGCACGTGCAGCCCGTTCAGCGATTTTTCTTGGACCTGCCAATTCATGGAGAGTTCGCGTAACTCCTGCAGATTGGTGAACTTTGGTCTGGACCCGACGTATTCGCGAGGATGTCAAGCTTCTGCATCTGTGGGAGTGACGACGTGCTGCTCCCCCTGCCATGACTGGCTTCCGTGCTTCATGCCATTGAGCGGGACCTATCCTCACCAAGACCACGTGACGTTACCGCACTGTCAAGACTTATTGCAAACTTATCTGCCGTCGCTAGCATTCGCACTCCTGTCCTTGAGTATTGTCCTTAGCACTGACCCACAAGCTTGTCTTACCATGGTGTCGAGCATCGAAGGTAGGACAGAAGACTTATTTTTTTTTATCTAGGATTTTACATCTTGTTAGATGATGGTAGCTGGCAGATAGCACGATCTACAGAGAGATACAGAGGAGACGATCACGCGTATCACAACGACCAAGACTACTCGTGAAGGGACTACGGAAACCAAGGTCAAAACCGTGGTGAAACGTAGTCATGTTACCAGGACCACTCTTAGGAGTCCTCGAAAATGTAGTCCGTCGGCGACAATTACTGGCTCTACCACTACCCCACCATCGGCCTCAAGCACCCCGCAATCCACTCCCAAGTCACAATCTGGTTCAGCCTTCCCCCCTTCAGTACCTCGTGCGTCCACGTCTCACAGCAGTGTCATTCCCCACCCATCGGATGTCCCGCGGCCAACTTCCCCACCTGAAGGGTTTTACCTCGTTATCGTCGGGCAAGAGGTTGGCATATTTTATACATGGTATTATTTGTTTTGTCTATCCTCTGTTCAGCTCAATCTCGAACCCATAGGAAAGATGCCGCATTGCGGGTTCTCGACGTCAGTGGTGCAGTTCAC
>JANFAH010000135.1:0-61071 GCA_024663395.1 Pisolithus tinctorius
GTTGACGACTTTCTGAGTAGTTTCTGATGCGTAGAGGGAAACGGGAATCTGCATAGTACGTTCTGGTGTAGACGTTACAAGTACAGGGGCAACAGAAACTAAACTGTCCTTAGTTTTGGGAACATCTGGCGTCAACGCAGAGTTCCCTTTCAAAAATCCTTTCCAAGAGCTCTAGCAATGTTAACCAGAGCGATGGATGGACCAGCGACTTTTTCTTCATCGTCGGTTTCTTCTTCTTCCACAATTTTGCGGATCTTCTTTACTTTCTTTTGGGGAGATTTCCCCTTGTCTGGACATTCTCGGGAGAGGTGTCCTTTGTTTCCACAACCGAAACATCTTCCTTCCTTGATGTGACGGTCTCGTTCTTCCTTGGAGAGTCTCACTCCATCCACGTCCATGGCGTTCGGATCTTTTTCTTCGGCAAAATTGTTCCTTGGATGGAACGTCTTCTTCTCTTTTCTTCCAAAGGTTTCGTTGACCTTCCTCCATTTAGCGTCAAACTTCTGCGCTTGGGTGTACCACTCGGTGATTTTAGTGGGAGTGGTTTCCATCATATGGATTCGGTTTGCGATGAAAGGTTTGAGTCCTTGTGAGAAGAACTCAATCAAAGTGACGTCCTCTGTGATGGTGGAGTCGGCGGCGGCAGTTCGGAAATCGGTGATATATTGCTCGACCGATTCTTTTTGTTTCAGGGTACGCAGTTTAGCGATGGCAGTACCCGCGGTGTCAGCGGAGGTGAAGGAGGCCTTGAAATCTTTTATAAAATCGGCAAAAGTGCCGAAACTCGGGGGGTTCTTTTCCAGAGACGTTTTCTGGAAGGTGGCAGCCCAGGAGCGGGCGACATCTTTTTCATGTATGACAAAGCGTAGACTACCTTCTTGGTGTCGGTGTCGTATAATTCTTCGTTTACCAAGAGATAGGTCTGTACGGAGTACAGCCAACTCATGGCGTTCTTTTGGTTTCCATCAAAATCAGATGGAGCGCCAATCTTCAATTCAGTGGCTTTGGTGGCGTTGCCAACCGGTGCCTTCGACGATGAGCCAGACATCGTAATCTGTGGTGGGGGCGGAGGTGTAGGGAAGAGTGGTGGGGGGCTTGGTTGAATGGGGGTACCAAGCGACGCGAGCGACTGGGAGAGAAGGTTCGAGAGGATTCCTGAGGTGAAACCTCTATCTGGCTGTTCGGGTTTGTTGGAGGAGGTGTCTGTGACAGTGCTCTCCTGTTCTTCGTCAGATGACGATTCTTCACGAGTGGGTCGCAACGGCGCCCAACGTCGATTGTTTCGGGGGTTCGTGGTGGTTCACTGAGCAGTGACCGATTCGGCCAAAGGCTGTAGACTTGAGCTTTTGTTACGCTCGACCGAAGTCAAAACGTAGGGAGAGCTCAGACGCAGTCTAAGGTTTCTACTGAGCAACGGCTGCAGTAACCTCTGTAAACGACAGAGGATTTGGGGCAACGCCGGTAAGAGTGGTCCTGGTAAGGGACACTGAGGGCGAAGTTCTGAGAACGCTGCGTATGATTGAGCAGCTCAAGTCTGGACTTCCAGGACTTGAGCCGGCAGTCTAAATACTACACAGAAGCGAACCATGAGGCGTCCGCATGTAACGAGGTAACTACGCCATTGGTTGAACAATGACGACACATGTCCTAAGCATGTAACGAGCCAGTAACGCTAGTGGTGGAAATAGAGAGCTGTCGGATCAGAGAGAAGACGGCTCAAAAAGGAAACTAAGTCCAACGGATCACAAACAAGGTAAACGTACAACAGGAAAGGAAAAGTCAGGGGTGAAACGTAACAGCAACCAAAGAACATCCTCCTAGAGGTCATACTGACAAAAAGAATGCACTGTCCAAGCTGGATGGGCTGAGAGGGGGCAGATGAGGATGGGATGTACCAGGATGCTTCAGGATGGAAGCTAGTAGGAACTCCTGGTAGATATATGTAGCCATGGTCCTTAGCAAAGGGGTCAAGTGATATGATTGATGTGGAGGTGGCCATATCAGAAGAATTAGCAAAATGAGTGTCTTTTGGAGGGAGTGCTGTAGAAATGTGTGGAGTGTGCAAATCCTTTCCAATTTTGGAAGGTAGGATTGTGTGGCTGAGCACTACAAGCAAGTGTGGGAATGGTGTTGGTATCTGCAGAATTGGTGGAGATATGTCAAAAACCAGAATGCCATACACAGGTGCTTAAGAATTTTTATCAGCTCTTAACTCACTTCCTTCCTTTTTCTTTGGCACTGACAACTTGTTCTTGTGTGAGGGATGACTGCTGACATTTCTGGCTGTCCTTCTTCACATGAGGGCTATGGTCTTCATCTCCATTCATCAGCTGCATCCATGTCCACTTCACCAAACACCTTTGGTGTGTGATACTGCACAAGTGCATGAACAGCTCTAGCAAGAGTGATGAGGGGATCCTCTGGCAGCTCAGCTGGGTCTTCAGGGATATCCCTGTCACCACTGCCCCCACCATTGGGACCACCATCAGGATCATCAGGGTTGGGGTTGGGTCCATCACCTTGGTTATGAGGCAATGGAGTGTGGAAGATAGCTGGATGGAGGTTGGAGCAACCAGCTTGCAAAGTGCTTTTGCCTCCAGCATGAGAGCAGCATTGAGCAGAAAAGGATTGGAACTGTTTGACAATGGAAGGGAGGCAGCACAGGTTAGCCAGTGCCACAGTGACCTCTCTTTGGGATTGAGCTCAAGTTCCCATAATGGCATAAGTTTTTCAGAGGACAGAAAATGAGATCATACAAGTGCAAGTATGAATATACTGTCAAGTTCAGGCCTACTCCAACCAACTCTGATGCTAGACAAGGTCTGGGGAGAGGTATGGAAGCAAGTCTGACACAGAAGGAAGGAACTCCAACTAGTGGAAGATTGGCAGGAACAAAGTCCCCAAGACAGAGGCAGATTGGAGTGAAGGCATTGGGTTTAGCTTGTGCACTACCCCCTTGCATGATCTCAGCCCTTGTATTTCAGAGGTAGAGAACAGACAGATAGTCAGAGGTAACTCTGACAGACAGAGAGAGAGAGAGAGAGAGAGAGAGAGAGAGAGAGAGAGAAGGAGTAGGAACTAAGTTGATATTCATACTGAAGGACAGTGGAGTACAATACATGCTTTTATACTGCTACAGAGGTACATACATACAGTGACCAGAATCAGAACTGACATACAGAGACTTGTAAATTTTCAAGTAAAAACTTCCTAGACAATGACAGGTAACATAGAACAAACCAAAAAGGAGACAGTCCAGGTGCCAGACCATGCAGTGCACATGCTGTGGAGTACCTGACTGCATGCTGTCAAGGAGAAGTCCAAAGGGAGGTCACATGACCCCCCAGAGAATGGCCCACTTGGTCCAATGGTAGACCAGTACAAGTCCAACAGCAGTCAGAGCAGAGAAGGTTTGTAAACATCAGAGGACAGGCAGAGTTGGTGTGGAGCAAGAGAATGACCAGTGGAGGAGGGTGTGGAGTTAGTGGGGACTTAAGATAAATGCATGGTCATGACATTAATAGTCCATGGACAAGAAGAGAATGGCAATAGGGGCTCAGCATGTCAAGCATGATGTGTCACAACTATGCATATATATATTAGCCCTCCAGATGCTCCTGGACACATGGGGCAGAGACTCATGATGCAGCTGGTCATGAAATATACAGAAAATATACATGTCCTTTCAGTGTGGAAAGTCAGGCAGAAAGAGAGAAATTATACATCTCCTTTCATTATGGAATGTCAGGTGGAAACAACACCATTCTTGGCTGTTGAAACACATATAATAGTGAGGGACATGTAACAGAACACTCATGAACCTGAAGAGCATCAATGCACAGTGCATGCTGCAGATCATTATTCAGTACAGTACACTTTCTCATAATGTATACTAGTCACTCAGCCAAATCTTTATACATTATGAGAATTATATGGAACCAGCATGTGACAAAATGTGACAAAATGTAACTGTTACGATACATACTCTTTTCTTCTCTTCCATCTTATCTAATCTTTTGGTCTTATCTTATCCCCTGGACTCGGTCCAGACTCTGGTCTAGACCTTGCCTCGCCTTTGCCATATGTTCCCCTTCTAGTATGTTCTGCTCCACTATGATGTCACAGACCTCATGTATGCCTCACCATTACCTCATGTATCTTAGTATAAATACTGCTGCTCAATCGCCCAACTAGCTCTAAGCTAGTTCATTTGGGTCTATGAGTCCTAAAGTCACCTGCTTCTAAGACTGTCCCCTCTTTCTTCATTCTCCTTTCTTCTTTTAGTTCTTGGTGCAAGCCTACAACAAACCCTGTTGTTAGGTCTCATCACAGTAACATGTGAAATTATTTCCTAACAAAGTACTGTTCCAGTTTAGCTTGTGTGTGTGCATTTCTCAGCTCCTCACAGTGAAGCATACCATGGAACTGACAGAGCAGTCTTGCCAGATCTGATGACAAGTTGGCATCACTGACCTGCACACATGCTGACTCAATTGTCTCACACATGTTAATAAGGTCAGCATAATCCAGTTTCAGTGGAGTTTGCTGATCTTTGTCATCGGACTCAAGCTCCACAACCTTGCCCTGCTTGATGGCAAGTTCATGCTGCACTTCCACAACAATTTCAGCATCTCTGCCCTCAAATGCATATTGAGACTCCAATCTCTTGCTCCTCTTTGGGATCAAGAACTTCATCAATTGTGGGTGGCAACCCAATGATCTGATTGCACAATTTCAAGATTTTGATGGAGTTGGAGAGTGCTTCCTCAAGAGCAGCCAACTGTGGCAGGTCTGTGCATGGGGGTATCTTAATGGTAAGTCCAGTCTGGTGAAGTGCTGCTTGGGCAAGCCTCTCAACACCTGCTACAGCCTGTGTGGCATCTCCCTCAGCTCCCATGATGGCATTGAATGCTTCTTGCCAATGTTTGTAAACATACTTGTCCCTGAGCAGGTCCTGAAGCCATTTTTCAGCAGCTGGAAGAGTCATGGCTGAGTCTGTGGCAAAGTCTCATATGATACTCCAAGCTTCTGGATTTGCATGGGCAGGGTGAGAGGTTGGTGCAGTTGCTTTCTGCATTCCACAATGATCCCAACAGTTCTTGATAGTGATTGGCATGACTGCATCCCAGGCTTCTTTAGCCATTACCATAGCTTCATGAAGGGTTATCTTGTAGATGTCTCATTTCCCAGCCTCATCTAGGTCAATTGCACACTGGCAAAACCCCTGTCTGTAGTGGGCTTTGATTGAATGGATGATGCCAGCATTGTTTGGTTGGACATGTGAGGTAAGATTTGGATGGAAGGACTCAAGCTGAATGTGTCATGGTTTGTAGGTGATCAAGTGACTGCTAAAGTTGTCCACATAGAGGCACACATAATGCTTTTGGTTGCCCATTTTCCTATCAAACATCTTCACCCACCTGAGATGTGGTTGGTATGAGTTTAGTGGGGCTGACAAGTTTAGATTTGTGCTTACTCCTCAAATAAATCTGCAGTCATCCATGCTTTCTGATTGCTATGGCAGTAGAATCCATACTGCTGTGGTGTCTTGTTTACAAAGCAGCATGGCTTCTTTGACTGCCCAATGTAGAACAGTGGCATCTTCTTGCTCCCATCTGCATTTGCAGCAAGCCCAAGTGTAATTCAGAATTTTTCCTTTTTCTTCCCTTTCATTTGTTTTGTTGCAAGTCCATGATCAGGAGGAGCACTACCCATTGTCAAAAGGTGAGTTCACTTGCAAAAATCTGGTTGTGTGACACTCACAATGCAAACAGACTTGTTTCATTGAAATTCCACCAGTCCTTGAGTGGAAATGTTGCCAGGACCTTCTGCACATGAGCCCTTTCACTGTCCACTGTACTTGGATCAATGGATCCAGCTTCTCCATGTTGCTGGTATTCCTTGATCTTGTATGCCTTGCAGAAAGGTGCAATCCACCCTTCACCATGAAGGCACTTTTCATTTGGAATGTTGAACTCATCCTTGAACCATTTCTGCTTCTCTTGCAGCATTGGGCCATTCACCACCTGCCCCTTTTCTTCCATGTGCTTGATCCACTTGAAGAGTGCTTTCTCAACCTCTGGACTTGTGACTGCATGAGGGCATTTCCTTGAAAGTGCATCTGGATGGCTTTGCACTCATGCTTCCTGAAGCAACTAAAGACAAGAGTCTTCTCAGCTATCACTTTAAACCAGAGAGTTTGGGAGTGGAACCTGTTGAATGAGGTTAAGGCTCAAAACAAACTAGATTAGAGAAGCCAGCTATGACAAATGATGGGACTTATATACTGCCTTACTGTTTGTATGTACTACCATGAGAGAATGTTCTGGAAAGAAGTAAACAAAAGAGAGAACTACACTATTGGATGAATGTGAACATGCATTAGTAGCGAGGCATGGCCTTACTAAGTATCATGTAAGCATGAAAGAGTAATTAAAAGGAAAAGTCCAAGATGACTAAGCATCCCTAAAGTGTAACCCTAACCAGAGGGTGGATATATATAGGCAACTAGGAAACACAGAAGTGAAAAGTCTACTGGTTGTTACACTATCCCCTCCTAAGGCTCGACTTCCAGGTGAGACCAGATAGGACAAATGGTAGTAAACAGTTCTGGTATGGGTGTGAACAAGCTGTCAAAGCTTTCTGACAAAAGGAGAGATAATTTACAGGGGGCTCTGGGGTGGGATTGATAAAAATCCTTGATCACTGACTGCAAATTCTTCAAGGTGGAGGCTGGCTCCCAAGTACGATCTTCTTCAGGGTATCCCCTCCAATGCACAAGGAATTGAAGAGCTCCATGCTTCAAGCAGGAGTCAACAACATATTCTACCTCATATTCAACATCTCCTTCATCAGTAACACTCTGCAGTCCAGGCCTGTTAACAGGCTGCCAATCGAGAGCACCAAGATAGGGTTTCACCCATGAAACATTCACAACTGGGTGGATCCTCATGTTGCATGGCAACTTTGACTTAAGAGCATTCAGAAGGACCTCTAGAACCTTGTACAGTCCAATCCACTTCTCAGAAAGCTTGTGGCTCTGCCATTCTTTCAAGGACAGATGGTCTGTAGCTAGCCAGACTTGAGATCCAATGGAGTAGGAAGGGGCAGATGAGTGGTGTCTATCCACTTGTTGCTTCTGCCAGGAACATGCCTTGGCAAGGTTTGCTTTTACATCCTGGAACACCTGGAACCAGGACTTGGTGACTTCCTCTGCTGCTTCTACCTTCAAAGTTGTCAGTTCGATGCCCATCCTAGGTCTATAGGATCAAGTAACTTCAAAGGGGCACTTGCCAGTAGAAGAGGAGGCAGAGTTGTTGTATGCAAACTGAGCCAAAGGTAGCCATTCCTCCCAGTGAGCCTGTTGCTGGTTGGCATACATCTGTAAATACTGCTGGATCTCACAGATCAACTGTTCTGTTTGTCTGTCTGTCTGCAGGTGGAAAGCCATAGAGAGTTTTTGCTGTACTCCCAGCATTTTAAATAGTTCCTTCATAAAAGCAGAGGCAAACTGAGGGCCTCAGTCCAATATGATAGAGTCTGGAAGTCCATGATGTTTCCAAACATGCATGAGGTAAAGACAAGCTGTGCTAGCAGCTGTTTCTTCTGCAGTGCAGGGAATGAACTCTGCTTCCTTAGAGAACCTGTCAATGACAACCAGGATGTGGGACTTTCCTGAAGATCCCTTGACTCCAAGGTCCATAAAGTTGGTCATTAACTCTCTCCAAGGCCCATCAGGGATAGGTAAAGGTTTGAGGTCTCCTGCCAGCGGCCTATTACCAGACTTGCTGGCTTGGCACATTTGGCAATGCTTTACATACTCTTCTACATTGGGTTTTAAGGTAGACCATGTGAACCAGCATGTGATCAACTCTTGAGTTCCTTTTATTCCACGATGTCCCGCTAGGGGAGAGTTGTGAAGAGCATTAAGCAGCTTCCTTCTAAGTGCACTAGGCACCCAGACCTTCTCTCCATTGTAGTGAAGACTGCCTCAGAGCTCACATCCAGTGGGGACTCCATCAGCTTTAGCAGACTCAATCCACAGGTCTTCCATGAAGGGGTTTTCTAGTTTTACCAAGTGGACTTGGCTCAGATTTATAAATAGGGACTCTTCTGACTTTGCCTGCTCTTTTCCTTCTACAAAGTCTTCTTGTCTCAACAGGGCATTTGGTCTTCCCATCATGACTCTGGGTTTGTGAACTATGATACAGTTAAACCAACTAAAGTACTGCACCCAATGCGCCTGGTGTGGTTGAAGCTTTTGTGCAGTCATGAACCATTTGAGGTTGTGATGATCCATCCAGATTTCAAACTGGTATGGGGTCACCTCAAGGTAATGATGCCACTGCTCTAGCGCACAGATAATGGCCAGCATTTCTTTGTTGTGAACCATATAATTAAGTTCAGCCACAGATAGAGAGTGACTAGAGTAGGCAACAGGTCTCCAGAGACCATCATTGCATTCTACTGAGAGCACTGCTCCAGTGGCATAGTCTGAAGCATCCATTTCTAAATGAAACTTCTGATCCTGATCAGGGAACATAAGGATAGGGGCAGTGGTGAAGGCTTCTTTTAGCATATCAAATGCCATTTGACACTTGTCATCCCAAACAAATGGAAGGTCCTTCTTTGTGAGATAGTTCAGGGGTTTTGCGATCTGTGCAAAGTCCTTAATGAAGTGTCAGTAAAAGTTCACTAGGCTGAGAAAGCTGTGAACTCTGCAAACATTGGTAGGTATGGGCCAATCCTGCACAGCAGAGATCTTGGCAGGGTCCATATGTACTCCATTAATGCCAATGATTCCTAGAAAGTCCACCTCTTGTTGCCCAAAGATACACTTCTGGGGTTTGAAACAAGTCATTTATCTTCAACTTCTAAGCACCTCTAGCACAATCTTGTCATGTTCATCTTGATTGTCTGTTTTCATAAATATCATTAGGTCATTGATATAGACAACAAGCACATCTTCCATATTGCCAAAGATATCATTCATCATGTTCTGGAATGTAGCAGGTGAGTTACAAAGCCCGAAGAACATGACCAGGGGCTCAAAGGCACCACAATGGCATATGAAAGCAGCTTTCCATTTGTCACCTTCTTTGATCCTAATGTTGTTGTAACCCCAACAAAGATCCATCTTTGTGAAGAGTTTGCAACCTTTCAGCTTGTCTACAAGTTGAGATATTAAAGGGAGAGGATATGAGTTCTTGACAGTGTGTTCATTTAAATAACAATAGTCCTGGACCATATGCTTTTTCCCATCCTTTTTAGGGATGAAGAACACCAGAGAGGTTTGCAGTGATTTACTCAGCCAGACATAACCCTTCTTGAGCTGACCATTGACAAAGTCACTGACTTCTCATTGCTCATCAGGGGAGAGAGGGATCAACCTTCCCTTCTTTGGTACAAATGACTCCTTTAGTTCTATAGCATGGTCCCAAGGTTTCCTAAGTAGCATGTGCTCGGATTCCTTCTCAGAGAAGACCAATAAACATTCGTGATATGCCTTTGGAACAAGTTCCTCAGGGGTTTTGTCTGTTTTTGGTTTGTCTGTTCCTAGATTGCAAATCCAGTTTACATAAGAGTCCATGGCTTCCTTTCAAGCCTTTCTACCTTATGTATGAACAAGGATTTAGGGGCCAGCTGTTGGCATCTAGCTGGGCATCTTCCCATTTTGACCTCACTGGTCCTCCAATCTATCAGCAGGTTGTGCTGACATAGCCAGGTATGACCTAAGATCATGGTACTACCTCCTAGATCAGTGATTTCAGCAAGAAGCTCCTTGTGGTGGTCAAGGTAGGAGACTCGAAGGTGAGCCTGATGTGTAATCCTTCCAGCAGAATTAGGTGAACCATTGACATTAAATATGTCCACTGCCCTTGGCAGCACTATTTTGGGAATCCTGTTCCTTTCAATGAAGTCCTTATCTATAAATACTCCAGTGGCACCACTATCAAGCAGTGCATTCACTTTGAATGCCAAACCAGCATTTGTCCACAAAACCAAAGGAACTTCCACAGAATCTTTCAAGTTCAGCATGCATTGGGTTTCAGACCATACAGAGGTCTTTGCACTACTACCCTTGAGATCTGGGCGATCAAAGAAACACTTTTGTTTTTTGTTGCAATTGGAATTAAGCAGGCATGGTTTTACATCTGGCCCTGAGCCCTTTCAGGACTCCACTTCAGATGACATAAAGGTAGGGGAAGAAGAAACAGATTCTGAACCATTAAATAACTCCTGTGGTTCTTCAACATTGAGAAAGAGAGAAAAGATTGAAGGAGACTACTGGTACACTATTTTTGGTATTTTTATTTTCAATTTTTGTATGTTCTTTTGTATTTTTAAGTCCATAAGTAGAATGAAATCTGCAAGTGAAGGAAGAAGAAGGAGAAATAGGAACAAATGTCCATACACTAGAGCCTGCAGGACCCAATTTCACTGCAGCTCTGATTCTTTTAACTGGTTAATATGAGCAATGATTTGCTTGAAGCTCATCCCCTCCATTGCTTGTAGGCAGGAGTCAGGACCAGTGTCAGTATTTACAGCCCTGATGGGGCATCCTTGTGGTTGTGCCTGTTTAGGGCACTCACTGTGGTAATGGCCCTTCAGGCCACATCTGAAACAGGTTATATGGGACTTGTCCTTAGGGGTCCCTTCCCCTTTCCTTGCCATTGGGCAGCACCTATGTCCATAGGGGCACCGGCCCTGGGCTGCATTCCTGTGGCTGAAAAGCCACAAGGTTGATTTTGAGGCCATACCCTCAAAGAGGAGGCCATCATGTACTAGTGGTTTTCAAATTTCTGGCCACCAACCAGAGCTCAATCATGTACTCTTTGTATGTGTCCTTTCTTTCCCCAGATGATGCATGAGGCAGAGCACCTCAGGGTTTATTGCCTGTTCAAGGCACAGGATAGCCAAATCATTGGAAGCACTTGCCATGAGCTTCCAACTGTTGAACTCTGCCAAAAAGGCGTCCATTTGAGACTGTCCCTGCCTTGCTTTTTGCATCTTCTTCCAGGCCCAATCCCCATTGTTCATGGGCTGGAATCTGGAGTTGAGGTTGGCCACCACCTCATCAATTGTGGGCCAGTTTGTGTTTGCCAAGTGGAAGTCCAACTTGGTGTGGGCATAGTTGCTGGCAATCAGACTGGTCATCTGGGTCCAGAATGCCATGCAGTCCTGGCTTGTATAGTGGTGGACCGCCACTTTGCAGTAGGCTCTCATTCTGATTACCCATTCCTCATACTTGGCCACAGAATCATCAAAAGTTCCAGGTTCAGCAACACCCCTCTTCATGGGGTCAAAGTTAGTTGTTTGCACTGCAGCTGGTGCAGGGATATACTGCTGCATGGCTTGCACCATTGCTGCTGCCATAGCTTGCACCATGGCATAATCAATTTGCAGGGGTTGCAGCTGGTTTGGGTCCATTTCTGCTAGTCAGTGGGACCAGTTTACAAAGGGGGCAGCAGATGGAACAATGGTTCCAAAGGTTGTAGGGAGTATTGAAGACAAACCTGAGTTCATTTGGGTTGGGGGAGGGCAAAGGCAAAGGGTAGATCACATAGTGTAGTCACACTTAGTCACAACACATGGGCAGCCTGTGCGCCAAAACACCAACACCTATATAGACCCCAAGATGGGCCCGCCTAAATAGATCAGCCAGAACACATGGACAGGCCCAAGGGACTAAAGTGAGAGCAACATATGTACAGGCCCATAAGTGCATTACCACAACATATGGGAGGGCCTGTGGTGGGTAAGGATGTTGAAACATTTAGATGGGCCTGTGACCAATTAAGTATACTGAGCTGCTGTAAGACATGGATGGGCCCATCCTAGTAGGTTACACCGCTGTCACAACATCAAGGTGGGCCCACCTATCATAACATGGAGAGGGTCACAATATAAGGACGGGCCCATCTATGATTAGAATACAAAGTTGGCAACATATGGATGGGCCCAGGAGTAATATCGTTTACAGTGTCACAACATAAAGATGGGCCCATCAGTAATGTTGTTTCATAATGTCACAACATATGAACGGGCCTGTCAACAGTAAGATGTACCGCTGTTGAAACATAAAGACAGGCCTGTCACTAGTATCATTTAATAGAGTCACAATGTAAGGTCAGGCCTGTCAGTAGTATTATGCAACATATGGATGGGCCTGTCCACAGTAAGATGTACCTCTGATGAAACATAAAGATGGGCCCATCAGTAATCTCATGTATAGCATCACAACATATGGACAGGCCCCTTCAGTAGTATTATTTATATTGTCACAACATATGGGCAGGCCTGGCCCAGTACGATGTACCCTGTCAAAACATAAAGATGGGCCCATCACTAATATCATTTAATAGAGTCACAACATATGGACGAGCCCTTTCAGTAGTATTATTTATATCATCAAACATAAAGACAGTGCCTGTCACTAGTATCATTTAATAGAGTCACAACATATGGATGGGCCCTTCAGTGATATTATTTATATTGTCAAACGTATGGATGGGCCCTTCAGTAGTACCATGTATATCATCACAACAAATGGATGGGCCAGGCCCCAGTAAGATGTGCCTGTCGAAACATAAAGGCAGGCCCGTCACTAATATCATTTAATAGAGCCACAATATATGGACAGGCCCTTCAGTAGTATTATTTATATTGTCACAGCATATGGATGGGCCTGTCCACAGTAAGATGTACCCCTGATGCAACATAAAGATGGGCCTTCAGTAGTATCATGTACATCGTCACAACAAATGGATGGGCCCATCTAGCAAGATGCACCCCTGTCACAACATAAGGACAAGCCCGTGTATGGTATTCTTAGGCAGCAGAAAGGGAGATCCAAGCTATCCACATAAGGACAGTCCATGTAAGGCATTCTCAGGCAGCAGAAAGGGAGATCAAAGGGATCTACATAAGGATGGGCCCAACCATGGTATTCTCAGGAAGCAGATAAGGGAAAACAAAAACCAGCATTACAACATAAGACAGGCCGATCTATCTATTGCAGGATTACAAACCCTCGGCACTGTATAAGACAGGCCAATCCATCATATCATAGATACTCACCGCAAATGGATGGGCCTATCCATATTGGGTATCCCCCTGTCACAATATAAGACAGGCCCAGGAAGACAAGAAATGAAGAAAGTGGAACCTCTCGCACTGTAGAGTATCTGAATTTTCCCACTATAAATTGTGTTTCACATTGGACAATTTGCCTATTCAGTTGGAATCTCAGGTGCTGTCTATGTAGCTGCGAGCCAGGACTCCGCCATTGGAGCAGATGGAAACTTGCAAAACAAATGGCAATGCTATTCCAGAACAATGCATAATATTTTTATCTGAGCCTCTGCTTCATATATGCATTCAGGATTATTGACTTGTACTGGTATTGCCGTCATGCATGGGAATCATTCATAGGTGGGATAAAAAATGCACATCCACGTATCTCATCGTCCGTCTTTAACCTCTGACTCTTCCAGTCTCCAATCACCATCACCGCTCTCACCGTCAAACTACTCCATTGTCTCATCATCAGAAACATGTCATCATCGTCGTCTCACAAGCTCTTCAAGAAATCACCTGAGCTTGATGCTGCAGCCAACCACATACTTCAAATTTACTTCAAGGATATCACAGAAAGCAGCAAGCTACTTCAAATTTACTTCAAGGATATCGTGGAAAGCAGCAAGCTGGGAAAGGTGGACAAGATTGCGAAGTGGAAAGGTGCCATCAAGGTGATAAACGATGAACTAGTGTGTCATAGCATCATCACATTTTTCACTAACTGATGTATTCAGGATGCTGTATGTGACCTCATCACTAGGATGGATGAGATTCCAATGACCCTCATCAGCATCGACACGTTCTTAAAGTGGCATGAAGACCTCAGCTTGATCGACCACCTGTAGCCTGAGTGGAAGACTGCCCTATCCCCTTCCAAAACTGATGTCACCAACCACAAGTGGCTCAACATCGTTGAGCATCGATATGACTACCACTGGTTGGGCCTCCCTATGCCCCGTGTCATGCCAACACTGACACCACCCCACTCAAGAGACCAAAATGCCTAAGAGCAACAAAGGAAACAGAAAGCGACCGAGGCAGAGTGGAGCAAATGATGGTGGAGAGCTTGCACAGGATGGAGGTGGACAATGAGGGTGAAGACAAGGTGCCAGAAAAGGAGGATGAGGAGGAAGAACCAGCGCGAGGCAGGCAGAAGCACAAAGCTGCTGCGAAAATGACATCCCATCGATCCAGAGGTCGATCCTGCTCTAGGAAGGCAACAGCAGAACCAACAATGAAGACGACGTTCCTGCTCAAGGCCAATCGAAACGTAAGCCTTGTCCACCGTTGGATGGACTATATGGTCGCACTGCCCTAGCTGCCAGAAGGACGCCTTCCCCTGACCCCCATTCCTGTGAGTCGTGCCACAGACGCAAGGTCCAATGCGACAGGAACCCCAGGAAGTCCTGCTTCCCATGTGACAGTTGCAAGATTCAATGTAGCCATGCCAAAGGCAGGATTGCCGCTCCAACTCGATGGAATCCATCACAAGCCAGGGGAAAAAAGTGAGCTCAAAGTCTGTCCCTGATGATGGAGACCCAAGAATCCCAAAGCCCAAAGGAATGTCCCCAAAAGCGACACCTTTCGATGGCTTTCAAAGCCATCAATGCTGGGGTTGGGCCCTCCAACCAGGGAGAGACAATCCCTGAGGGATCTTCACTCAGTATGTTCTCAATTTCATGTATTTACGCTGACTCAATATTTATTCAGAGATTCGTATTCCTGCATTCAAACGCAGGGATTCCCACCCAATCCCAGCTGCTGTATGAGTGGATTCAATCATCAAGGCTGACCCATCCATTGCGCAGGTGGTAGAGGAATCTATGGTAGCAGGTACGTTAATCACTCCACATTTATGTTAATTATTGTGGTTAATCCTTGTATTCAAAGCAGACACCCACCCATCGACAACTGCAGCACCCATCCAACTCACAACCGCTGCAACTCCCAGCGCACCATCACCCATCTGTGCCCCAACCGCCAAGGTGTCACAAATGTCCAACACGTTCGAAGAGCGAATCGAAGATCTGGAATGTCAACTCTGTGATGCTGAGGCCCACTGCCAATATTACAAGGACTGATTGTATGATTTCCAAATACAACAAGATGAAACCATGCAGATGCTGGACAGGATGGCTCATGAGCTGGAGGCTCTGCATATTCAGGTATATGGACGACCATTGGGTGATGATCTCATCGATCTGTTTGGGCCTCTGGCAGATGAGACAAGGGTGGATAGGACAGCAGGGTGAACGAGGCCGTCTATCATTTTACTCCTCCACGGTACATACAATGTCATTTTATATTTCTGTTTTAATTGACCACTCCTGCTGCATCATATATTCAACCTTTATTTAAGAGTGAGAAAAAGACAATAATGGCTAGACAGCCAACAGAATTGTGAAGGATAATCTCATTCTACTAAAACAACCACTGATGTATCCTGATAGGTGGAAGCTTAGCAAATGCATGGCTTTGCGATATAGCATAGTTAACATGAAACTTATAAAATGAGATAGTGGGATGGTCTCATTCTGCTAAAACTGGAGTCGATGGAGCCTGATAGACAGAACCCAAATGCGCAGGCTATGCTATTTACAGCGTTCACTTGGCATTTACAAAACACAATAATGGCTAATAATAGGATAACAATGCAATGAAAGATGTCAGCCTGCGAAAACAGCATTCTGTGGATCCCAATAGACACATCTGAGTCTGCTAATATGGCCGCTGATGAATCCCAATAGATGGACACCTGGTGAACGAGCAGCTATGCTATTTACAGCATTCACTTGGGAGTTACAAAACAAGATAACAGCTAATAATAGGATGACAATGCAAAGAAAGATGTCAGCCTGCAAAAACAGCATTCCGCAGATCCCAATAGACAGAACCCTTCCAAATGAGCGGCCTGTGCAATATGCAAGGCTGATATGGACTGTCTCAACCTGCTAACATGGCATTCAATGGATCCTGATAGACAGAACCCTTCAAGTGAGCGGACTGTGTGAGATGCAAGGCTGAGAGCAATTGGTCATCAGATGCAAATGCAAAGCAATATTCTCATTGCGCTAACGTAGGATCCAAGGTATGCCCACAGGTGGGACATGTGCAAACGAGTGGAGTGTGAGATTTGCAAGGTTCAATTCAGGGAAAAAGTTGCATTCTGCTATTGCAGGAGCCAATGTATTTCGATAGGCAGAAGCTTGGCAAATGAGCAGATAAATATTTCTCAGCAGATGGAAATACAACCAAGGGCATTCAGCAGTCACTAGTGCCCAATTAACCCTCTGCAGTGAGCAATAAATATTCTGTTTCCCAACAATGGTTTGTTGCTGTTCATCTCAGCCCACGGACACATGAGCCTTTCAAGACAGTGTCATAGCCATGCCTCGACCCCAGCCAGACTCGGCCTCGCACTCACTTAGTCCGGCCTCGGCCTCGCCTGTTCGCGATCCCCAGATGTCCTAGTGCAGTGGACACTGCTTTGCAGTGTCTGTCACTTCGGCTAAGCCCTGCCCGGTCCTGTCTCCGGTCCACCTGTCCCAGTCTCCGTTACCTTAGTCATACGTTAGTAATCCTTGTCTTACCAATCCTCTTAGCAATCCTTGCGAGACCGGCATTACCGGTCTCCGTACTATAGTTACTTCTAGTATATAAACTCGTAGATACTCGGCCTGTAGACCTCAGTCTGAAATCAACTAAGTATCTCCTGATAACCCCGCCTTGGCCTCGGACTCGGACTGAGATCCACGCAAGGGAATAGCACTGTATCCTCAGTCGCTAAGTCCAAGCAGTCCACCCTTCTGTACCTTCATCTTTATCCCTGACTCCGACCCCTCAGCCTCGCGCCCATTTCGGTCTCCGGTCCGGTCTCAACCCGGACACCCCATACTTAACAGTATTTCAGACTCGCCACTTGTGTGGGTCTAAACCATCATGGCAACCAAGACTCGCTTCCAACCTCCCCGTGGCCGCTCTGCCACTAATCCCGACTCCGCTTCAGCCAGTGGGGCTCGCCGCAAAACAGCTCTAGCTGCGTTGGGCACCACTAGGCGCTCCCCAGACCCTGTCAGTCCTTTCAGGGGCTTTTCAGCCCAGACATCCAATATCCCCACCCCACGTCGTCCCACTGCTCCCATCCCCGAGGGTGACCCTGGCGATGATGGGCCGGGCGACGATGATGATAACCACCCAGAAGATGATGACCCCGATGATAATGGTCCCGGTGATGATAATCCAGAAGATGATCCGGACTTCCCAGACCCAGACACCAAACCCGCGGTCACGGTCTTCGACAGTCTCGCGAAGGCCATCAAGCTGTTGGCTCGCAATGCCCGCACTAGCCCTGAGTCCTCAAGCAGGACCAAGCTGCGTGAGCCCGACACTTTTGATGGCACAGATCCCAAGAAGCTCCGCGCATTCTTTATCCAGTGCAAGCTTAATTTCCAAGACCATCCCCAGGCTTTTAGGACCGACCGAGCCAAAGTCATCTTCACGCAATCGTACCTCAAAGGCATGGCCTTAGAATGGTTCGAGCCAGACTTACTGGGGCTCGACGACCCGATGACCGGCCTCTCTGGATGGACTCCTGGCGGGAGTTCGTCCTGGAGCTACAAACCACCTTTGGTCCTCACGACCCGGTCGCTGACGCCGAGAGTCAGCTTGACCATCTACATATGAAGGAAAGCCAGCGCATTAACAAGTACATAGTTGACTTTAATCGGCTTGCTTCGCAAGTCTGAGGCTACGGAGATGGTGCGCTGTGCCACCACTTCTACTCCAGACTCCCAGACCGGATTAAGGACGAAGTTTGTCGAGTTGGCAAACCCCAGACACTTCACAAGCTCCGCCACCTCGCCCAGGAAATAGATGTGCGCTATTGGGAGCGCAAGGAAGAGGTCCAACGGGCGAGTAAGCACCAGAGCTCCTCCAATAGCAACAACAACAAGTCCGGCGGCTCTGGCAACAATAGTCAGCCCAAGACCGGTCAAGATAAGTCCAAGACCGGCAGCAACAACAACACCGGTTCTACCCCTAAGATGGCTTCATCGAAGCCGGGCAACAATAGTAACAGCAATTCGTCGAAACCCGAGCCTAGCAAACTTGGGAAGGATGGAAAGCTCACCCCAGAGGAATGCAAGCGTCGCATAGAGGGCAATCTCTGCATGTTCTGCGGAGGCCCTGGTCACTTCGCTGACAAATGCCCCAAGAAAGCCAGAAAGGCCAAAGCTCACGCTGCGGCCACCACCGAGGCCGCACCGGCCTCAGGCTCGGGTACTACCCCCAAGACAAAAAAATAGGTAGCGGCTCCCAGGACTCCGCACAATCTGGGAGCTGCGTTGACTCCGGTTGTGCAAACTTGGAGGCTCGTCTCAACGCGTCCGCTCTTTCCAGTCCGAACTCCTTGACCCCATATGTCACTATAGAAAACCCAGAAATACCTCGGCTTCGTACTTTAGTGGACTCCGGTTCCACCCATTGTTTTATAGATAATCATTTTGTTAATCAACACTCGTTTACCCCGTACTCAGTCTCCCCAATCTGACTCCAGCTCTTCGATGGAACGTCCACCTTCACCATAACCCAAGCAGTAGATGTCAATATTCGCTTCGCATCCGGCGATGTCACCCCGGTAACCCTGTTTTTAGCCCCGTTGGATTCTGAGTGTAAGATAGTTCTCGGACATGACTGGCTCACCCGCTACAATCCGTTGATTGATTGGGTACTGAGTAGTCTAACATTCCAGACTCCTGCACAAGGAATGCCAACCCCGTCGACACCCCCTGTAAGCCCGGTCTCCACTGGCCTTCCTGACCCCGGTCCTAGTGACCAACCAGGCCTTGCGCCATCTGTACCGGTCTCCGACTCTCTGACTCGCACCCCTCTGAAGGCCCCTCTGGTTTCCTTAATCAATGCAGCCGCTTTTGTGCGCGCCTGCAAACTAGAAGGGTCCGTCCAATTCCAACTTCAGCTCCGCCCCTCGGACTCAGCTCAAGCCCGATCAGCCTCGGCCTCCCCTCCTCCAGCCTTACCCAATGTACCGGAAGAGTACCACGACTTCGCTGATGTATTCAGCAAGGCCAAGGCCTTGGCACTCCCACCACACCGGGAATATGATCTAAAGATAGAGCTCGAAGAAGGAACAACCCCGCCCCTCAGCACCATCTACTCGCTGTCCCCGGTTGAGCTGCAAGCTCTCCGGACCTTCATCGATGAAAACCTCACCACCGGATTCATTCGGCCTACTTCATCCCCTTATGCTGCACCGGTCCTCTTTGTCAAGAAGAAGGACAGCTCCCTCCGGCTCTGTGTAGATTTCCGTGGCCTCAACAAAATCACTAAGAAGGATCGCTACCCACTCCCGCTCATCTCCGACCTGTTAGATTCACCAAGCCGAGCCAAGATCTACACCAAGATTGATCTTCGGCATGCCTACCATCTCGTCTGGATCGCCCTGGGCGATGAATGGAAGACCGCCTTCCGGACTCGGTATGGATCTTACGAGTGGTTAGTAATGCCCTTCGGCCTCACCAATGCCCCGGCCGCCTTCCAACGTTTCGTGAATACCATTTTCGCGGACATGTTGGACATCTGCGTAGTCGTCTACTTAGATGACATCTTAATCTACTCCGGAGATAAGGAGTCTCACAAGCAGCATGTCCGAGAAGTCCTCTGCCGGCTTCGGCTTCACGGCCTTTATGCGAAGCTGGAGAAATGTGAGTTCCACTCGGACTCGGTCGAATACCTCGGATTCCACCTTTCCCCTGCCAGCCTCACGATGTCCAAGGAAAAGGTCCAGACCATCTGCGACTGGCCTGAGCCTCGCAAGGTCAAGGACATCCAATCCTTCCTCGGCTTTGCCAATTTCTACCACCGCTTTATCTTTAATTACTCGGACATCGTCATACCACTGACTCGGCTTACCCGCAAGGGGGCTCCTTGGAACTTCTCTGAGGAGTGCCGCCGGTCATTCAACAACCTCAAGGCCGCCTTCACCACTGTGCCGGTCCTAACTCATTTCATCCCCGGGGTACCTATCACCGTCGAGACCGATGCATCGGACTATGCCATTGCCGGCATTCTGTCTATTACTTGCGGCGATGGCCAGATTCATCCGGTCGCATTCTACTCCTGGACTCTGATGGCCCCAGAATTGAATTATGACACCCACGACAAGGAATTGCTTGCCATTTTCGAAGCATTCCGGACCTGGCGCCATTACCTTGAGGGCTCGGCCTCACCGGTCGACGTTGTTACCGACCACAAGAATCTCAAGTACTTCTCTACCTCCAAAGTACTCACCTGCCGCCAAGCTCGCTGGTCAGAATTCCTTTCGCAATTCAATATGATCATCAGATTCAGGCCCGGTAAGCTTGGGGCTAAGCCCGATGCCCTAACTAGACAATGGGACATCTACCCCAAAGAGGGGGATAGCGGCTATGCCCGAGTGAACCCGCAAAACCTGAGACCGGTCTTCACCCAAGAGCAACTAGCGGTCTCCCTTCGCGCAACATACCTCGAGCACCCGGTCTTACGAGCAGTCGCACTGATGGATGTAGAGAAACTTCATAATGACATCCTGACCGCACTGCCGGACGACCCGGTCTCACAAATCTGCCTGTCCAACATGTCTGATCCCCGGTGGTCAGTAGATGACACCGGCTTCCTTCGTCTTGATGGAAGGATCTACGTGCTGGACTCAAATGATCTCTGTCTTAGGGTCTTGCAGCTTAAGCATGACCATCCCCTGTCTGGCCACTTCGGCCAGAACCGAACCCTAGAACTCATTCGGCATGAGTACACCTGGCCCGGCCTCAGGACATTCATCAAAGACTTTGTCCAGTCTTGCACGGCCTGCACTTGGGCTAAGGTTCCCTGCCATCGGCCTTACGGCCTTCTCAAGCAACTCCCGGTGCCAGAGAAACCATGGAATTCCATCTCTATGGATTTCATTGAGCAACTTCTGGCCTCGACCAGCTTCATGGCCATCCTCGTAGTAGTTGACTGGCTTTCCAAGCAGGCCATATTCATCCCAACCCATGACACTATCACAGCCCCAGAACTTGCCAAGTTATTCCTACTCCATGTCTTTTCGAAGCACGGAGTACCGGCCCATGTAACCTCAGACCAAGGCTCGGAGTTCGTCTCCCACTTCTTCCGGTCACTCGGTAAGGCCCTAGATATGCGCTTACATTTCACCTCGGGCTACCCCCCCGAAGGTGATGGCCAGACCGAGCGGACTAACCAAACTCTTGAGCAATACCTCCGAGTATACTGCAACTACCAGCAGGATAATTGGGCTGAGCTACTACCTTTGGCCAAGTTCGCATACAACAATGCCCCTAGTGCCACCACCGGTGTCTCACCATTCTTCGCTAATAAGGGCTACCATCCTAACGTCTCGGTGTACCCGGAGCACGACCTCACTTCCGCCCGGGCTCGTGACTATGCAGTTGACCTAGACTCACTGCACCAATACCTACATGAGGAGATGACCCTCGCACAACAGCGCTATCAAGGACCGGCCGATGCTAAACGCATGCCGGCTCCGGACTTCAAGGTCGGTGACCAGGTATATGTAAAAGCCAAATACTTCCGGTCAACTCGGCCTTCCAAGAAACTTTCAGAAAAGAATCTTGGGCCGTATCCGGTCATAGCTCAGGCCGGTACCCACTCGTTCACACTGCACCTGCCGGACTCAATGCGCGCAGTCCACCCAGTCTTCCATGTCTCCCAACTCGAGCTGGTCGTCCCTAATACCATCCTGAACCGGACTCAGCCACCACCCCCACCAGTCGAGGCTGATGGTGAACTTGAGTTCGAGGTAGCGGAAATCCTCGACTCTAAGGTCGACCGGCGTCACCGGTGTTGGCTTCAATACTTAGTCCGGTGGACCAGCTACGAAGGGACTGACGAAGAAACTACATGGGTACTTGCTACCGAACTTGATAATGCCTCTGAACTCGTGCAAGAGTTTCATTCCCGCTATCCTAATAAACCCGGCCCCCTCCAATGAGGACCGGCTTCGACTGGCCTCAGCTTTCTGTTTCTGTTTCTGTTTTCCTATCGGTATCTAGTGTTCCTTTGATCTCTTACTTACTTTGTTTCCCCTTTCTTGTTTTCCCTTACGTTACTATAGAACACTGGACACCGGACACCAGGCACGTCACATTCGCGGAGAAGGGTAACAAGGGTGCTACGCTACGAAACCTACTCGGCCATGCTCTCATCCTCCACTTCGGACTCTTCCTCCTCATCCTCGCCGTGTGTTTTCAACCACTCGGCCTCCCTGCGTAGCTCTTCGGAGTCGAGCTCGGAAGAGCCCGAGTCCGAGGGCGAGACTGCCATGCCGAAGCTGTAGGACTCGTCGAGCATCGCCTCGAGCACGTCGGCGATCCTACTGGAGTTTTCGGCCACGGTCTCATGGGCCTCGAAGAGGCCCGCCAGGTTGTTGGCGATGAGTCCCACGACATCGATGAGCCGCTCGAGCTTGTCCTCTAAGCCTGAGAACCCACCTGCTATGGCCTTTTTCTCCCCACTCCCACCGGTCTTGGACTCGTCGATCTCTAGCACCTCGGTCGGTTTCGACTTCGCCCGTTTCTTCTGGCTGGGCCCGGGCTCAGGCGACTCCTCGTTGGCTTTCTGTTTCTTCCCCTTGTCAGCCTTGGTAGCGGCCTTGGGACCGGCCTCGGCATCCTTCCCGTCTCCTGGCCACCGGCACTTGCCTTTGGATTGGTTGCAGCACATGCAGGCAACCCTTTTCTTATTGCCGTCTACGAGGAACTCGCAGACGACCTGCGCCTGAGTGCAACGGGTACAGCTAGAGGTTGTTAGATGAAAAGAGCGCAGGTGGTAGAGAAATACTCACCCAGGGTCCATCACTACCCTCTTCACTTCACCCCCGGGCTCACCACTAACGCCCCCAGCGCCGGCCTCATCACTCTTGCCGGCCTCGGCCTTGCGCTTGCGCTCAGCCTCCCGCCTCTCCTCCTCTTCGCGTACTCTCCTCTCCTTGGCCTCCCGCACTGCCTTCTCGGCCTCGGCCTTCTCCCTCTCAGCCCTCTCGGCCTCAATCCGCTCCCTCTCCACTCTCTCGGCCTCCAGTCGCGCCTGCTCTTCCCGCCGGGCTTGCTCTGCCGCCTTTCGCCTCTTCCTTTCCTTCGACTTGGCCTTCATCACTTCCTCCTCGTCGTCGGTGTCATATCGAATGGCATCGTCCGACACCTGGGTCCAGTCGACAACGACCTGGCCTTCGTCATTCTTGTCTGTCGCAGCAATCGGCCTCGAGTCGGACATGATGAATAGGATGAGAAAGAAAGACGCAAAGGGCTTAGCGAGCCACAAGTATCGGTTTTTCAAACTCAGCCTGCCACTCTCGCAGGGGACTCATGGGTTCGACCCCTAAGAGGGGGATACTGTCATAGCCATGCCTCAACCCCGGCCGGACTCGGCCTCGCACTCACTTAGTCTGGCCTCGGCCTCGCCTGTTTGCGATCCCCAGATGTCCTAGCACGGTGGACACTGCTTTGCAGTGTCTGTCACTTCAGCTAAGCCCTGCCCGGTCCTGTCTCCGGTCCACCTGTCCCGGTCTCCATTACCTTAGTCATACATTAGTAATCCTTGTCTTACCAATCCTCTTAGCAATCCTTGCGAGACCGGCATTACCGGTCTCCATACTATAGTTACTTCTAGTATATAAACTTGTAGATACTCGGCCTGTAGACCTCAGTCTGAAATCAACTAAGTATCTCCTGATAACCCCACCTTGGCCTCGGACTCGGACTGAGATCCATGCAAGGGAATAGCGCTGTATCCTCAGTCGCTAAGTCCAAGCAGTCCACCCTTCTGTACCTTCATCTTTATCCCTGACTCCGACCCCTCAGCCTCGTGCCCATTTTGGTCTCCGGTCCGGTCTCAACCCAGACACCCCATACTTAACAGACAGACGATATACATACTCATGTCATACCAGACATATCCACAATGGAAGTAAAACATGCAAAAGGTGAATGAATGGGCTAGCTTGCCACTGGACATCTCCTGCAAAGTACCCACTGACCTGCCCATCAGCTACAAGGCGGAATGCAAGGGTGGGGGACGGAAACTGCAGGTTCACATTGAGCTAACATTTAACTACAAATCTTTCTCCAGGACAAACTGAATATCAGTTGCATTCATGGCCTGCCATTTGCATTCAGCATGCTCAGCCAACCTTGAATACATCATCCTCTGCCTTGCTGCATAACACTGCACCCCAGGAGCTCCAATAGCGCTGCTTCCCATCTGTATCTTATGCCATTCTTTTGCTCGAAATCTGAAGAAACCTATAGCCCATTGAAATTCTGATATTACGAGCTCTTCCTCTTCTCCCCAATGATCTTTGACAGATTTTGCTCACAGCCAATGAATGCAATAAACTAATTGAAGCAAATTCATCAACCTTAAAGCACTGTTGAACAGTAAGGTCAACATACATTCAGACATCCAACTCTTTGATTCTGTGTCCTGCAGGATGTCGATCGACCAAAACCATGGAAGATGGGTTCCATGGTGCTCCTGTGCATTTTGGGAGAAGGCCACTGTCTGCACAGCCAGGTCTTCTTTATGAAGCTCTTGATAACATCCTAAGATATCTGCACCTGCACCAAGTGCAACCATGGCATCTCTGCATCAATTATAAATCATGGCCTGTTTTTTTACCGAGACATTGATAGTGCAGATCATGTCCCAGGCCCGAGTTTTCATAGAATAGCTCTTAGCTGTGCGCACCACCCCCTGAAAGACAGCCACCTTGTCTGCCAACGTAAGACGGAGGCCATGTAGTGCATCATTAGCTTGACCTGTGTGAAGCTTCAGCTCCATTTCTGCAAGATTTTGAAGCCCTCAAGCTTGACATGCATCAATGCCAAGAGCAGATGGAAGCAGCAATTTGTCCTGCAGTCCTGCCAGGGTTCTGTCTGAGGTGGGCAACTCATCCCCCACATCATCCAGCTAACCATCATCTGAAGCATAATCCTGCTCAGAATTTGCGTCAAGGAACACAGTTGGCTGTATGGATTCACTGGTGGAAGTGTTGGAGCCCGCTTCAAGGTGCAGCTTGAAGTAAATCATGGCATCCATGATAAAACCTGATTGTTCAGATGAAATGCGATCAGCACGGCATGCCATAGCCAATTTTTTCAATTCTGATGCCTGTTCCCTGATGTCCTTTCTGTCCATGTGCAGTGAGGTTATGGCCTCTTCTAAGTGTAAACCGCATGCTAGCCAACTAGCCGCTCCATGTAGGCTTCTGCTGGGTCTTGGTTCCTCCAATAATGCTAGTTCGATGGCACGCACTGTTGGTGCTTCTCATGATATGTAAGTATTTTGTGTTTATCCAAAAAGGTGGACACCATACCCACCCTTAATTGAACTTTGAAGATGTCCATGGCAGATGGGTTGTTGATGCGATCTTGCAGTGCACGAATCTCTTGTGTTCACCAGCTGTCTCACTGCTCTGCAGTCAAGGCTTCATCTAGCTTTATATATGCCTGCCTCGCCAATGGCACTGCTGGTCAAGCTGCTTTGAGCTTCTGTGATAGGCTATCTGCTTAATCTTGGATGTCAGAGAGTGCACTGCAAGTGGATCCTCAGACTAACCAATCCAAATCATCTTCATGAAGTGTTCCGCTTTAAAGTTTCCATTACTACTGTGCAGGTGAACTGCCAGCTGGAGAAGGTCAGCATATGAGGATTGCAGTATTGGAGCAGCTTACTGGTCCAAATCCTCATTGGTATCAACATTTATTCCAGGCTGGGGGCATGCTGTGCAAAATAATGCCAGTCCGCCTTTCTCTGCTGACCTGGTTGTCCTGCAGAATCCATTCCATTTAAGTAGCTTGAGGTATCGCCATTTCCACACAACCCATAGAAGCTCACAGTATCTATCCTGATTGACCCTTCAGATATTCCAACACTTGGAACCAAAATACCAAATCTTACTGGAACAAGGTGTGGAAACACACTGGATGTGATCCGACACAACTTGCTGTAATAGTTCATACTGGATGCTCCACATTCCAGGTTGTCCCTCAGGAAGTCATCCAGAACCATGAATGTGAATGCAGTGCTTGGCTTCTGAAATGTTGAGGGAAATAGTTTGGCTCTGAGTAACTGTATGTATCAGGTTTCTGCAGTCTCACATCCACACCAATTCACTACAATGAAATGAACACCTGTGACATCCACAATGGTGAGATATCTTGACCCCACTGGAGGATGGAGGTGCTTTGGGTTTTCTTCAATATCTTCCACATCTTCCCACTCTTGATCATCCATGGGTGGAGGTTCACCTGCTGCTTTCTGGGCTTGTGTGATTGCATGGGGACAGGGTGCTCCACCATGTCCCAGGTGCAACTGAACACCAGTCTGTGGGTCTCAATGTGAATGTAATTCTGGGCAACCAACTGATCTCTCACCATGTGGAGGGCAGATTCCTCATAGAAGTCCCCTGTCCACTGTTGGATCCTGTGGAAAGGCAGGCTCTCATGACTCTTCCAGCAACATTCTGTGCAGAATAGGGGCTGATGCAAGCAATCCAGACATCTGTACATCCCATCATTGCCACACCAGGTGCAGTTCCTTGGCTCTGGGGAGGCTTCCAGCTCCAGGAGTATCTTCAAGAACTCCCCCTTCTGTGGAACCCATTTGCAGATGTAATCATTCTGCATCTGACACACCATGTGAAGTCCACTTTTGGGTTGGCGAACTGCTGCATACCTTTTTCTGCGGTAACATCAGCTGCTGGACTGGTGGGCTCATGCTTTCATGTCCGTCGAAGGCTGAATCTGCCCATGCATCAAAGTACTTGTGGGAGCGAGACCTTGAATGCTTGGATGGTGAGGATCGGAGAGAATGGACAGGGGTTGTTGGATCTGGCTGTTTGATTGCGACTTCTACCAATTGTGATCTATATCTACCTCCAGTTCTCTGAGTCTTGACTTCCAGCTGCTTCACCCAATGGCCCAGGGTAGGACCAATCATTCTCATGCCCTTTTGAGTGCTTCCCTTGGCCATCTGGAGGTTGCTGATTTGACAGTATGAGGTCAGTTGTTAGAAATGCTACCGCTAGTGCAAGTTGCTTTATCATTTAGCTCTATCAATGTCAGTACCTTAACACATGTCAGGGCATAAATACAAATGCAACTACACTGGCCTCATGCAATGCATGGCGCTGCCTTCTTATTACTGCTCAATCCCTGCCTGCACATTCCCTTCCTGCTGCAACATTACCTGGGCACATTGCCTGGATTATGATGGTGAATTTGGATGCTATATTAGCTGATGTAGGTGAAACGAGATGTTCGGTATCAATATAAGTATGGATATGATTGGGCAAGCCAACTGACAGCCCAGATGCAAACCAGGAGCTAATCCGCCTTTGGGCAGGATCCTGTCAAAGAGATCAGCCTGATTGGATATTTCGGTCGCTTCACAGAGCTCCTGTCAAAGAGATCAGCCTGATTGGATATTTCAGTTGCTTCACGAAGGTCCAAATGAATTCCTTGGCATGACTGCACTAGTACTGAAATGCATTGAGACCAAACAAGGGCATGAAAAAACTTAGTAGCCAACCATCTATTATACACCATTATACATCATACCACATCATACTCCATGGAGTCCCAGTATGAATCAGACACCTGGGATCAGATGGAAAGAGATGATGCTGATGGTGAGTGAGATATAGAACCATCAGATGTGGGGGAAAGGGAGGAAGAAACATTTGAAGTGGAAGAGTTGGAGATCCTTGGGTGCTGATGCCAGGAATGGAGGCAAGCAGGGAAGAAGAAGAAGCCTGCAGTTCTGCTATCTATATGGGAGGAGATGCAGGGATTGGACAGGAACAAAGAGTTGAGAGGGAGCAAAGTCCAGACCAAGTGCAAGGTATGCTCTAAAAGTTCTGATTTGGATGCTCACAATTCAAAGCACCCTTGTAGCTAATACAAGATTGGTTGAAAAAGCCCCTCTGTTCAAGAAGCCCCACATTACCCTTAGATCCAGTTACAAATACTCTGTGCAGGCAGTGGTCCACAAATTGTACCAAGAGCAAATACAGGAGAAGCTTGCAAAAATGAAAGTAGAAGAAGGCAATACCCATGGAAGCAAGCAGATCCAACAGTATCAGAATGCATTGACAGCTTTTATTCAGGACAACCTGCCAGAGGAACAATTGGCTGCAGCTGAAGATATAGCAGAAAGGTGGAATGGGCGGGAAGGCCCTGCGCCAGAGACAAAAGCAAGGTGTGATTTTATGAGGTCAACTTCCCAGTCTTCAATTTATCCTGGATCCCAGGAATGCAGCCAAGTATGGGTACAAGTATGTCTGAAACTTTGTGATGGAGATGTGGAGATATTGTGGAATGCACATAGTGTGTATGGCTGGGTGGAAAAATGAGGAGGGAACTATACAGGCATGCACATGAGTCCACCATATTCTCCTCTAGGCCTAGGTAAGACTCATGCAATGCCAGTATGGACTTCAATAATGAAATTGCAGATGGGATCCCCTTCAATGATGTCTGCACACTAAAAGGAAGCTGGCGAGAGTACCTTGGGGAAACATTTGAGGAACCAGGAACACTGCCCAAGCATGATGGCGAGTCAAGTCCCGAACATGCTCGGAAAAAGACAGTGGCCAAAGCAACGAGGACAGGCAAGGTTGACTCCATGAAATTGGTGAAAAATGCTGATGGAGAGATTTGGATAGGAGAAATTGTGGGCCTTAGCCGGGACCAACTACAAAAAATGGTTCACAGATTTATGACTGCTCACTACTATGAGTGGCCAGAGTATTTAGTCTCCTCAATCTCTGATGAGTGCTATCAGGATCAGCATGCAGAAATCCCTCATCAGCAGTGCTGTTCAAGAATTTCGGTCATCATCAAGTGGAAATGATAGCAGCCCGCCATCTTCCTGAAGGATTTACCTTTGACCATGACCCAAGCCACATGTGGATGACAACAGCTACCCAGCTGCTGTCCTTTTGGTGCAAGTGACAGGAAACCCATCCAAATGATGTGTTTGGATTTCAGAAATGGATCAATTGATCTGGCAAGCTGCAGCCACCAGTGGATAGAACTTTGGTACCCCTCCAGGTTGTGAGGCAGCGGAAATACCAAAAGACACCTGCCCCCAAATACAAAAAGAATCCTGGAAGGAAACATGTCAAGGGCAAGGGTAAAGTGCAGGAAGAGGGAGTGGCGGATGATAGTGCAGATGATAGTGCAGATGATAGCCCGGATGACAGCCTGGATGACAGTTTGGATGATCATGGCAAGGCTGAGGGGAGCGATGTTGGAACAGATGATCCCTCTGCTAAAAAGGTGCACCATGTGTGATTTTCATGCATGACAGATCAGCACTAATGTGATTCCGGTCTTCAGGTATCTGGCAGGAGGCAAAACCGTGCCAAGACACCATTCCCTTCTTGTTCCCACTCAAATCCCCCACCAGCTGATGGTTCCCATAGTGAGTGGCTCTCTGCACCTCCAGCCCATGCAAACACCCCAGTGCATCATCCACAAAATAAAGTGCTAACCGACAATAATGGGGGGGAAAGCAACGGCCATGATTCTGATGATGAAGCTGATGAAGACACTTATTTGCCCACCCTATCCAATTCAAAGAAATCAGCAACATCCCTGAATAGTGAGCTTCCCACTGTAACTTGTATTCACAGCAAACTCTGATCTGCACTCAGGGAGTGAGTACACAACTGAACTACAGGACCACTCAGAATACCCAGATGCAGATGGATTGGAGAGCATTCCTTTCACTGACCTCCCAACTGAGGAGGGGTCAATGAGCAGAAACAAAGGCAGAAAGCTGAAATCTGCCCTGAAGCGCATGCACAAGGCAAGTTTGGTCATGTTGAATCAGTTGTCATGGCTAACAAGTTTGCACTGTGTTTTAAGTAGGCTCTGTCAGAATCGAGTGAGCCAGACATGAATCGATGTTGACCTGGGGCCAAATACTTGTCCAAGTCCAACAATAATGGATCTGTGACCTCCAATGCAGCATCTGCGAATGTGAAACAGGGTGTCCCTGGGAGCACCTGGAAGTCACCTTGTGTCAGAAAGGCCCCTGCAAGGCCAGATGCAGATGTTCCATCTCCTGATGCAAAGAGATCATGCAAGCAAACAGGCAGCAAACAGAAGTGGAAGTAGTTGTCAAATCCCACAAACATTCAGAGTGGAAACCTTTTTTGGAACTTGTGTACAGTCTATAGAGGGCTTAGCCTAGTTTTACACATTAGAATACAAGTGTATGGAATGTACGGTAGCTCATGACACCATGGTGGTTGTGAGAGGCATCTTTGATATCTGGAGAGAGGGATAGTTATGTGGGACAGTTGAGTGGGACAATTGAGCAGAGAGCTGAGCAGGACAGGTCTACGTATTGGCCTTGTGGAAGCGACTGGTAGCTATCTATGTAGGGAAATATTGCTGCTCATCTCCCATGTATTGCTGTTACCCAAAATTTGGCTCTGTCCGCCATTGTCCAACCTTGCTTCCCATGGTGTGAATGATATTCTCACCATTGTTCCTACAAGTTTAAATCTTGATTGATCATTGAGCTATCAGTGAGACCATCACCATTGAATATGTCCACCAAACAGTCCCACCAAGTTCATTTCCATCGTCAAGGTGAGGTTGTCTTCATTGTTGGATCCAGCAACCTAAGCCATCCACAGCTAATGTAAGACCAATCGAGCCAAGGCAATCTAGCTCCCGCATGAAGCAGTCCAAAAATCTGGAGGAGAGGCTAGTACAACTGCATGAGCTGCGAGAGCCAACCCCGCCACCAATTGTCTCAAGTGGAAGGGTGGATATGGCAGGGTCAAACATTGATATTGTGGCTGGTGAGTGAACATGATTTCTCTCCAAGCTCAACAACAAAGTTCTTTCGCTATAGATTCATCCGAAAGTTTGCTGGCTCAGTTCCTGCAGGAAAGGGAGCCAACTGCTCTGGCAGAGGGCAGAATCGTGGCTGGTGAGTTGGCATGATTGCCCTTCAAGCTAACCAACAAACTAATTTTCTAGTAATGGATTCACACAAAAACTTGATGAATTGGTTCCTGAATGAATGGGAACCAACTGCTCCCCCTGCGGATGGTATGAACGTGGATCTACTTGAGCAATTGCTGAATGTGCAGGAACCATCGGCACCGCCAGTCATGGACAAGAAATTGAACAGGATGGACAGGTCTTCAACACCTGCACAAGATGTTACTATGCAGGTCAATTTTCTGGCAGACTTGCAGAATGTGCAGGAACCGTCTCCTCTGCCCATCACCTGCGAATCATCAAATCTGAGGGACCCATCTCCTTGACCTGATTCTCTGACTAACCTGCTTGCTCAATTGCAGGATATGAGGGAACCAACACCTCCCCCACTCATTTCAAATGCACCTGTCGAATCTTTTGACTTGGCAGCAGATGAGGACAATGGCACAAACCATTTGACTTTTGGCATGCCTGATCGATCAGAGATGAGGGATTTTTTTGAAGAAATATGCAACGGTGAGCATTTATTTGGTTCTATTCATGTGATTGGTGATATCCATCAATTATGTAGGTGAACTTCCATCTGAACAGCAATCTCTTCAAATGGAACAATGGGGATTGGCACCTGTTCCGCGTTGCAATCAGGGTATGGGCATGAGCTTAATCTGATACACTGTTGACGTTGATAATTTTAGTCCTGCGTGCCTTACATGCCGCAGTATCTTGCTACCACAGAAACACTGCTCCCAGTGACATGCCATTCAATCCCACCCTTGATAGGCACCTTGTGCATGCTGCAAATGCCATTGTGAGAGAATTGGGCACAGCGGCAAGGGACCAGTATGGTGCAGTGTCTCAGGGCCTTTGACTCGTCAATATGCTCGATTTGATGGAAGTCGTTCATTATCTGCATTCCACCTTTGAAAATTGTCCAGAGCCATTCATCGCCAGCCAATCACACCCATCTTGCCAGTCTGTGGTAGAGATGGGTATTGTCTACTTGGCATGTCAGATTGAGGTGGCCTCTGTACATCTGAAGCAGACTGCCGATATCGCAGGATGGCCTGCACATTGGTTTGCAAACCTAGCAATGGACTTGGTAGGTTTTACATCAATTTTTCACAATGTGGGACTGATACACAATTCCTTCAGAATCAGCTTAATAGCTTGATTCTGGTGATGGTGTCACATGCCAGTTATACTCCTCCCCTCCCAGCATGCTACCATGCGTACCTCAGACACCAAGATGATGAGGTTAGCTTCTGCGAGCAAATGCAGCTAATTCCCCTTAGCGCATTTTGCATAATCGACAATATCAGCACCATCATCCCACATTGGACCCCACACACAGCTGATCCCAATTCTGGCTTTGCATTCCCTTGGTGGCTATATCATTCTGAGGAATACACAGTGGATTCCCAAAGATTGCAAGGCAAAGGATTGTTTTCCACAGTGTGAGTCAAAGTGTGGAAAGGCAGTATAAACCAACCAAACCAACACCAAAGACAAATGTGAGTGAGTGGTGGTTTACCTCTGCAGAACCTGGAGGGCAGAGAAACCTAAATGTGTGGGGGGGGCTTCAAGTAGAGGGCTCCTGGTGCAAGTCATCAACAAGTTACACAGGAGAGGATGAATGAATGCTGATTGAGAAGGGGATGCTGAACAGAGCAGGGGTGTTCAGCTGAAAGGACTTGGGAGTAATGGATTTCAATAGAATATGCTCCAAGCACTGATGATGAATGAAGGTAGATAGACCCTTGATGGAGCCTCAACTACCAAGGATGATGGATGGTGACAGATAGACTCTTCCAAATGAGCCTCAACTGTCGATGATGAGATATGTACTGAACTGACTTCTGGACTGATTCTGATTGCTTCTTGGTAGCTAAGTACATGGGGGTTTATATACTGTGGGGGGAGCACAGCTTGTGACAAACAAGGCACAAACACTTGGTAAGTAATGAGTAAGGACTGAGTAATCATGATGAGTAAGCAAGAAATGAAAAGTAAGCAAGCAAAGAAGATTGGTAAGTATTGGCAATGAATGAGTCAAGGATAGTCAAAATATCACAAAATGAGTCAAATAGAATCAGAAACTGAGTAAGTGCACTGATATCAGATTAGGGGGTGGCGATGCAAGTTAGATCTCAGCAGAGACATCTCTAGATCCAAAGATGGCATGACAGATGGATGGTGTTTCCAGATAGGGAAGTATTAATTCCAGAATTGAAGGGCATGAGTCAGGTGTCAAAGGGGGGTAGGGTGTTGGGGGTCTGTGGGGCAATGAGAGCATACGTGATCGCATCTCCCACCCTTTCATCCTCTCAGTGAAGTTAACAAAAACTTCATGGACAGGGTTCTGATGGAGGAGGAGGAGAAGGGGGGACATCTTCTGCTGGATCCTGCAGTAAGAAGGCAAGATGCATGTCATACTCGTCATGAATGCGATCAGGGAGGCTGGAGGACAGTAGATTATACTGCAGCTGTTGCAATGCAGGAAGAGTGATGGACGAGACTGGAACAAAGATGGTGCAGGGAGCAGGGAGGAATGATCCATATGCTTCATCAACCGGGGAGACTGAAACGACCACATAAGACCTTTCTAACCGAGTGACAGACCTGAGGCAACCAAAGAACATCCTTCTGGAAGTCATACTGACAAGGAGAACACACTGACCAAGCTGCATGGGATGAGATGGGGCTGACAATGACAGGATGAACCAGGGGGCTTCAGGACGGAAGCTGGTGGGAATGCCTGGCAGATATATGTAGCCACTGTTTCTGGCAAATGAGACAAGCAAGATGATCAATGAAGAGGTGGCCATGATTGATGGACTTAGTGAAATGAGCATCTGATGGATGGAGTGCTGTAGAAATGCGCAGGGTGTGAGGATCCTCTCCAAATTTGGAAGGAAGAATCGTGGGGCTGAGCACTTTAAGCGAGTGTGGGAACGGAGTCGATATCTTTGGAAATGGTGGAGATACAATGAAAACTGGAATGCCATACACGGGTGCTAAAAACCTTTAACGTGCACTTAACTCGCTTCCTCTTTTCTCTTTAGCACTGACGACTTGTTCTTGTGCAAAGGATGACTGTTAACATCTGACAGTCTTTCTACACATGAGGCCTTTAGTCTTCATCTGCATGCTTGGGCATTGTGTGCAACTCATCAATGAGTTAGGCAGAGTCAGCTGTAACCATGTCCACAACACCTTTGGTGTGTGACAGCGGCCTGGGATTTTTTTAAGGTATGCTGCTTATTCTCATCACTGCAAATAGTTGATGATGGCCCAGGGCTTATGGCCATTGCCTGAGGTGCCAATCACAGACCATTTCAATGGCCATATCGAGGAGCAGGTAAACTACTGCATTGAAAATATTTGGAAATATGCTGATGTTGTCCATGGTCAGGGTTGACAAATCGACCATTTCTATGCCAGGTGGTGGGCATTGCGTGGGTTCTTGGGCATGCTGCTGCAATAGTTTATGTGTTTTTGACTGTGGAGTTGGTTGTATATACTTTGCTGCAAATGTTGATCATTTAATGAGATGCCGCCCATTCACATGATGTCTGAACCCCCGCCCATCTGCATGATGGCCTGAGTAGTTTTACTTTTGTTGCAGTTTATGATGCAAACCCTTTAGCTCTGAGTACCCGCCCAATCTATGATGTCTAAGCACCCACCCATTTGCAAAATCTTGGCAACACCACCTGTCCAAAGTTCATGAGCCAGCATATCCTAATAAAATATGAGATCCACATTGCCTACTAAATCTTACATTAAATTTTGCAGCTTCAAATCAACAGTTCTCCAGTTGCAACTGGTCTAGGTAGTAGGTCGTCCATCCACAGTGATTGACACATGGGAACATGCACCAACTGATGTACATTGGCCCACATGTAGTATGCCAGGCATGCTCTGTCACTGTCTACAGCTCCCACCCCATGCTCCAATGCTGAACCTGAAAATGCAATGATGGTCCCTGGGTTGTAGCGCAGCTGCAGATTCAGCATTGGAATGACAAAGTCCAAGGGTGGGTAGTCACCCACAGTTACCAGCATGTCATACCATGGATCCCATCCATTGATATCCCTGTGGTAACAAGTTGCCCGATTCACCATCACGGACATGCTGCTATATGTGGAGCTCCATATCGGCAGTATGGAGCTCATATCCAAATCTGCCCGCTGTTCCGCCTGTTTGCCAAGGCAGATCAATGCTTCCCTGCCATCTACATACATTTGTGGGTGGATGACATGCAGGATCACTGATAACAGGGCATTGGTGTCAGACATTTGGTCGACCCATTCCCTTATAGAAGTGTTTTCCGTCCTGGATTTGAGCAGCCATGAGGCTTCTGGGAAGCCATTTTGGGGCTTCAAGACAGATGAGCACTTTATTCACAAGGTGAGCAATGATCACCCACCCCACAACCCTGTTGAAACCATGCAGGTGACAGGTTGATGGCGCCTTTCAACTCAGCATCCTCACGGAAATATGACTTGTCCGTCCGCCATGCCTGTGAGGAAGCCTTTATGCTCTCCCACAGTGGTTCCCTCAGAAGATGAAGGCAGTTCCATATATCGGCCTGCCATTCCATTAAGTCAGTAGAATATGAGATTCTGCATTTCCTTACCCTTCTTTTTGGGCTGAGAGCATCCAGCAAATACCATACACAGATGGTGTTTGAGCCCATCACCAGAATGGACAGCTCAGTCACTTCCATGTATCTCTCAGCAGCTTCTGCATTGCAGGTTTTTCCACCCTGATTTTTCCCGATGTTGACTGTGGAAAGATGAAAACTTCCATCAGACCATTATGATGGACATACTTGGGCGATGATAGGCCTGTGAGATTACTGACGATATGTGATCCGCTTCACATCACACCAGAAATGGAATCGATATATCTGGAAGGGTGCGAGGTCCGCTGAATACCTCCTCTTGAAATCTGGCTTTCATGTATGACGCAATGCAGTCTGTTAGTTCCATTTGCCATCTGTGGGGGATTTTAGACATGTCTTGCATAGTATTCATGCTTGGGGTGGATGAGGTCAGAGTTGTATAGCAGGCAAGCCGCTTGCAGCTTGTTGGAAAATTATGGCATGTCGGGACGCTGGCCTCAATATTTTACTGTGATCCAATCAATATGTTGTGACACTATATGTGCTATTGGTGTTGGGCCTGTCTTATGTTGCGACAGGGGTGGATCTTACTAGACAGACCTGTCCTTGTTTTATGGCAATATAAAAGATATTACTGAAGGGCCATCCATATGTTATGACCATATAAATAATACTGCTGAAGGGCCCGTCCTTATGTTGTGACCAACGGGCCCATCTTTATGTTGCGACAGGCATACATGTTGCTATTGATGAGCCCATCCATGTGTTGTGACCTTGTAATTGATATTACTGACAGGCCCATCTTTATGTTGCGACAGAGACATATCTTACTAGACAGGCCCATCCATGTGTTGTGACTGTGTAATTGATATTACTGACAGGCCCATCTATGTGTTGTGACACTGTAAATGATATTACTGACAGGCCCATCATTATGTTGTGACAGGCATACATGTTGCTATTGACAGGCCTGTCCATGTGTTGTGACTGTGTAATTGACATTACTGACGGGCCCATCTATGTGTTGTGACACTGTAAATGATATTACTGACAGGCCCATCATTATGTTGCAACAGGCATATGTGCTGCTATTGATGGGCCCGTCTATGTGTTGTGACTGTGTAATTGATATTACTGACAGGCCCGTCCTTATGTTGCGACAGGGGCATATCTTACTAGACAGGCCCATCTATGTGTTGTGACATTGTAAATGATATTACTGATGGGCCCGTCTTTATGTTGCAACAGGCATATGTGTTGCTATTGATGGGCCTGTCCATGTGTTGTGACAGTGTAATTGATATTACTGACGGGCCTGTCCTTATGTTGCGACATGGGCGTATCTTACTAGACAGGCCCGTCTATGTGTTGTGACACTGTAAATGATATTACTGATGGGCCCATCTTTATGTTGCGACAGGCATATGTGTTGCTATTGACAGGCCCTGTCAAGTCCGGGCCTACTCCGACCAACTCTGACACTTAATAAGGTCTAGAGGAGGGTCCAGAAGCAAGTCCGACACACAGGGACAGAACTCTGACTAGCGGAGTGTCGGCAGGAATGAAGACCGCTGAGACAAAGGCAGAGTGGAGTGAGGGCGTCAGGTTTAGCTTGTGCGCTACCCCCTTGCATGATCTCAGCCCTCGTATTTCAGAGGGAGAGTACAGACGGAGAGTCGGAGACAACTCCGACAGGCAGAAGACAGAATCAGAGGGAGTAGGAACTAAGTTGATATTCGTACTGAAGAACAGTGGAGTACAGTACATGTTTTTATACTACTACGGAGGTACAGTAATTGGAATCGGAACTGACATATGGAGACTCATAAGTTTTCAAGTAAAATTTCCTGGACGACGAATGAAGGGTAGATGGAGGACATACGAACAGGTAACACAGAACATCCAGAAAAGGAAACAGTCCAGGCACTGGACCACGCGGTGAGCACGCTGCGGAGTACCTGACTGCGAAGGTAGTCACATGACCCCTCAGAGAACGGACCGCTCGGTCCGGTAGGAGGGCAACACAAGTCTGACAGCAGTCGGAGCGGAGATGGTTCGCAACCAACAGAAGTTGGGCGGAGTTGGTGCGGAGTGAGCGGATGACCGGCGGAAAAGGATGCGGAGTGAGCAAAGACCTATGATGAACACACGGTTATGACAGTGCCCCCCCCTTAGGGCCTGAACCCCTGAAGGCCGCATGTACAGGACAAGATCAACACGAGTTGATCATTTGAAATTATTTTGATGCCTCGAGGATGATGGCTTTAGCCACAGTGGAGCTCCGTCAGAGTTCGAAGTACCGCTTAAAAACACGTGTTAGGGTACCGAACCTTCGTCCCTTCCTCCCATCATCATGTCCTTCCAGCGCAAGAACACCACCCCCCAACCAACCCCAGGCCACTCCCACGACTACTCGCAAGTCGCGGACGACGCATTGGTTGTCCTCACCGATGACTCAACCGACACCGAGCACGAGAAAAACGCGGAGAAGACCCGTCGGAGGGAGGAGGCAGAGCAGAAAGAGAGGGAGCGCAAGGCCAAACGAGAGGAGGCCAGACGACGAAAGGCAGAGGAGGCACGACTGGAGGCGGAGCGGAGGCAGAGAGAAGAGGAGGAAGCTCAGAGGAAGAAGGTGGTGGAGGAAGAGGCCGAGAGGCAGAAGCAGAAAGCAGCGGCGGAGGAGGCCGAGAGGCAGAGGCAGAGGGCCTCCCAGGAGCAGGCTCAGGCCAGGCGGAATGAGGCTGTGCAAAAGTGAGTGACAAAGCACTGCGAGTCAGGCGGAGCTGACTTGTATTTTACCCTTCCTTCATTTCAGGCTAAGCGGCGCGGTGTACGACGTCAACACCGCCCAGAGGGTCCCTGGGACCTCTGTGGTGGTCACTGCTACCAGGAGGCTGCCCTGCACTCGCTGCGTAGCGAGTCTGACAGCAGGCCAGTGTGAGCCAGGGCAGGGCAAGACCAGGGCCTGCATGCCCTGTCACAACAAGAAAAAGACGTGCAGCTGGACGTGGGAAGAGGCAGCAGCGGGACCTTTGCAGAAGAGAGCAGGGATGGGGAGCTCCCGAGGAGAGAAGAAGAAGAGGACGCGAGGGAAGGGAAAGGAGAGAGCGACAGAGATGGAGGAAGCGGACGACAAGCGGGAGGCAGGCAGAGAGGACGAACCAGCGACCCCACTCGAGGGTCCTTCTGGTGCAAAAGTCCACATGCGGTGGGCGGAGTGGGAGCAGGAGTGGCAGCTGCAGGCCATGGAGAGACAGGCCGAAGCGCACGAGACCACTGCGCTGGCCTTCGAGAGGATGGCAGAGGCAGCGGAGCGGATGGCAGTGGCTGCAGAGTGGACAGCTGACAAGTGGGCGCTGTACCGTGCCTGGGCAGAGTGGGCGGAGATGAGGAGGAGGGAGGACGCACGAGAGGCCAGAATGGCTGAGCTCGAGCGCACAGGCGGAGGATGGAAGAGGCCTCAGTCGGAGGCGGCGGAGGACAAGAACGAGGAAGCGGATGAAGGTGCGGAGGGGGATAACGAGGAAGAAGTCGAAGGAGAGCAGGAAGGTGGTGAAGAACAGGAGGGTGGCGGAGAACAAGCGATGGAAGAGTAGAGTAGTTTTGTTTTTCTTTTCTTTTTTTTTTTTTTTTTTTTTTTTTTCTTTAGTTTGTATATTTTTGTACTACTACGAAATAGACTTGTGATTTTTGTTTGCGACTCTGAGAAGTGAAATAGACAAGCGGAGAAAATGCTAAAGTACTTAAGGTAGTTCGGTGAGGGGCGGAGTTGGCCAGCGGAGGAAGGTTATGTGGGCAGAGTTTATGGCGGAGGTTGGTACAGGCCAGGTTTGTGTGGATAGCGTTCATGGAAAGCGGACACTATGTCGGAAGCATGATCTAGCTCAGTTGCAAGCAACCAAGAGGTTTCTTCGTCGGTGTTCTCGTAGCCAGCCCAGCGGACTAGGTACAAGAGTTGACAGTGGTGGCGACGGCAGTCCATCTTAGAGTCGAGTATCTCTGATACTTCATACTCAAGGTCACCATCGACATCCACTGGTGGAGGCAGAGGTTGTTGTCAGTTTGGGAAAGGGTTAGCCGCTGCGGCTTCCAGTTGTGAGACATGGAAGACCGGATGTACCGAGCGCATAGAGTCAGGGAGCTTAAGGGTGACGGAGTGCATACCTGGCCTGGCCAAGATGGTGAACGGACCTAAGTACTTTTCAGAGAGTTTTTCCGAAGGACGAGTTGAGCAGAAGTACTTGGCTTTGACGTAGGCCTGTTCTCTGACCTTGAACTCAGGCGGAGGTATGCATTTAGCATCTGCTGGACCCTGGTAGCGCTGTTGAGCGGCAGACATTTCGGAGTGGAGGAAGTCATGAAGGGCAGAGAGCTCGACGACATAATCGTGAGCCCTTGGAGAGGTGAAGTCCTGGTCAGGGACCACAGACATGTTTGGATGGTACCCCTTGTTAGCGAAGAAGGGAGAAACTCCAGTTGTCACACTTGGTGCGTTGTTGAAGGTGAACTCCGCTAGAGGTAACAGCTCAGCCCAGTTGTCTTGTTGGTAGTTACAGTAGACACGAAGGTACTGCTTGAGAGTCTGGTTTGTTCGCTTGGTCTGGCCATTGCCTTCTGGGTGGTAACCTGAAGTGAAGTGAAGATGCATATTAAGGGCCTTTCCTAGAGAGCGGAAGAAGTGTGAGACAAACTCAGGACCTCTGTCGGAGGTGACATTAGCTAGTACTCCGTGCTTGGAGAAGACATGGGTTAGGAAGAGCTTAGCGAGTTTGGCGGAGGTGACGGAGTCGTGGGTGGGGATGAACACCGCTTGCTTTGAGAGGCGGTCCACTACCACGAGTATGGCGGAGTAGCCATCGGAGTTGGGGAGGTGTTTGATGAAGTCCATGGAGATGGAGTTCCAAGGTCTCTCTGGGACGGGGAGTTGCTTCAGTAGACCATAAGGGCGGTGATGCAGAGTTTTGCTCCATCCACAGGCGGTGCAAGACCTGACGTACTCCTTTACGTCGGAGCAGAGGTTGGGCCACACGTAGTCCCTGCGGACGAGTTCTAAGGTGCGGTTTTGCCCGAAATGGCCTGCTAGAGGATGATCATGCTTGAACCGAAGCACTCAGAGGCAGAGGTCATCAATGTCAGGGACAAAGATATGACCGTCAAGGTGGAGTAGACCGTCGGAGTCCAAGGACCACCGAGGCTTAGTCGGAGTTGGGAGATGGCTGGCGGAGACAGGATCGGAGGGTAGGGCAGAGATGATGTCGGAGTGCAAGCACTCAACATCGAAGACCATGGCGGCGTGGAGCACAGGTGCCATGAGGGTGGTGGTATGGAGGGACAATGCAAGTTGCTCCTGTGTAAACATAGGGTGGAGATTGTGAGGATTTACCTGTGCGTAGTCCCTATCCCCCCCTTTTGGGTAGACATCCCAACGTCGTGTAAGTGCATCGGGTTTGGCTCCTAGGCAGCCAGGTCAGAAGCAGATGGAAAGATTGAACTGGGAAAGGTACTCCAACCAGCAGGCCTGTCGACGAGTGAGAACCTTAGAGGTAGAAAAGTACTCGAGGTTTTTGTGGTCTGTCACCACGTTGACAGGTAAGGCGGAGCCTTCTAAGTAATGCCGCCAATGGCAGAAGGCCTCGAAGATAGCCAACAGCTCCTTGTCATGGGTATCATAGTTGAGTTCTGGTGCAGTCATGGTGCAAGAGTAGAAAGTGACTGGGCGGAGTTCACCATCGGAGCAGGTGATTGACAAAATGCCAGCAATGGCATAGTTGGAGGCGTCAGTTTCAACTGTAAGCAGAGCGTCAGGGACCCAATGAGTGAGAATGGGAGCAGAGCTGAAGGCATCCTTCAGGCGGAGGAAAGCGGAGCGGCACTCCTCGGAAAAGTTCCAGGGAGCACCCTTTCGCGTGAGGTGAGTGAGTGGAACGACGATGTCAGAGTAGTTATTAATGAATCGTCTGTAGAAATTTGCGAAGCCGAGGAAAGACTGGATGTCTCGCACCTTCCATGGCTCAGGCCAGTCACGGACTGCCTGAACCTTCTCAGCGGACATGGTGAGACCGGAGGGAGAAAGAACATAACCAAGGTACTTGACGGAGTCGGAGTGAAACTCGCACTTCTCTGGCTTGGCATAAAGACCATGCTTTTGAAGGCAGTGGAGTACCTCTTTTACATGTTCGCGATGCGACTCCACGTCCTGCGAATAGATTAGGATGTCATCGAGGTATACCACAATGCAGACATCGAGCATGTCTGCAAAGATGCTATTGACGAATCGCTGGAAAGCCGCAGGCACGTTAGTCAGACCAAATGGCATCACCCACCACTCGTAAGAACCATAACGAGTGTGGAAAGCTGTTTTCCATTCATCTCTGTCTGCTATGCAGACCAGATGATAGGCATGGTGGAGATCAATCTTGGTGTAGACTTTAGCGCGGCTTGGAGAATCAAGTAGGTTGGAGATGAGCAGCAGCGGATAGTGATCTTTTTTTGTGATTTTATTCAGTCCTCGATAGTCGACACAGAGGTGGAGTGAACCATCCTTCTTCTTCACAAAGAGGACAGGGGCACCATGAGCGGAGGTGGATTGTTTGATGAAGCCGTAGCCAAGACGCTCGTCAATGAAGGTGCGGAGAGCTTCCAGCTCTGGCAGAGAAAGAGAGTAGATTGTACCAATGGGCAGAGAAGCTCCTTCCTCGAGGTCGATCTTGAGATCGAACAAGTGGTGTGGCGGAAGTTCAGTGGCCTTGTCTTTACTAAAGACGTCGGCAAACTCGTGATACTCAGAAGGAACCGAGGAGAGGTCAGGAGGTGGAGATGTAGCGGAGGACGCATGAAGCTTCACATCATCAGCGGAGAGCTGTAAGCGGAACTGTCTAGAGCCAGGGAGAGCACAGGCTCTGACATACGCAGCAGCATTGATGAGTGAGACGAGCGGAGTGGAGCGCGGCGAGTCTGTTGGAGGTGCAGTCGGAGCTGCAAACAGAGCGGAGGGTGTCGGATCCGGAGCGGAGGTCGCAGCGGAAGATGACGAAGGCGCCTGGGGTGTCGGCATTCCCTGTAGCGATGGTTTGAATGATATACTGCCCAGTACCCAGTCAATCGATGGATTGAAGCGGGTGAGCCAGTTGTGTCCTAACACCAGCGAACATGAAGAATCCAACGGAGTAACATAAAATGAAACAGAGTTGACATTGCTGGAAGGAAAGCGGAGGGAAAGATCTACTTCTTGGGAAATGACAGCATTTGTACTACCATCAAACAAGCAGAGCGGAACTGGCAGAGAAACGGAGGAAACAGGAATGGCATATTTTTTGATTACAGATGGGTCTACGAAGCAATGAGAAGAACCAGAATCGATCAACGCAGAAAAAGTGTCAACAGAATAATCCGGAAGAGTTACAGATGGAAGTAAAGAATTGGGACTAGAAAGAGCGGACGTGTTGAGTTGGATGTCCGGTTGTGCACAGTTGGTATCAACGCTTCCTCCAGGCTGTGCGAGCTCCCTGGAGGAGCGGACTAATTTTTTGACTCTGCCTTCTCCACAGGCGGAGTAGGCGGAGTTTCAGCTGTAGCTGCATGGGCTTTGGCTGCACGAGAGGTGGACTTGGGACAGTCCTTGGCAGAATGGCCAGCCTCACCACAGAAGAGGCAGAGGTTGTTCTTCATCCTGCGCTGGCGCTCAGCGGAGGTGAGTTTGCCATCTTTACCCAGAAGGTGGGCAATATCCGACTTAGACATGTCGGACTTGGGTGGATCTTTCTGTTTGCCCTTGCCCTTGGCGTCGGACTTAGGAGCAGAGGACGAGGAGGACGACGTCTTAGGTTTATTGTCGGAGTTGGAAGACTGCGACTTGTCGGAGGTGGACTTGGTGGTGCGCGAGATCTCTGCTTTGCGCTCCCAGTAGCACGCATCGATGGTCTGAGCAAGTTCGCATAGTTGTGCAAGGGTAGAAGGTTTTCCAACACGAGCGATCTCGTCCTTGATGCGGTCTGGAAGTCCGCTATAGAAGCGGTGGCGGAGTGCACCGACACCATAGTCCTTGACTTGTGAAGCCCAGCGATTGAACTCCACGACATATTTAGTAATTCGAGACCCATCTTTCATGGTTAGGTTCTCGAGTTGTTGGACGGCATCCGCTATGGCATCATGCGGACCGACATTAGTTGTGAGCTCTTGTAAGAACTCGTGATAGTCGTCCATCCAGAGCGGGCGGTCATAGTTGTCGGGGTTTAGTAGATCTGGCTCAAACCAAGCCAGAGCCATACCCTTGAGATAAGACTGAGCAAAGGTAACCTTTGCTCTGTCGGAGCGGAATGTGCGAGGGCGGTCTTGGAAGTTTAGCTCGCATTGAACAAGGAACTCGCGGAGTTTCTTAGGGTCGGAGCCGTCGAAGGTGTCAGGCTCGTGGACTTTGGTTTTCGGAGCAGAGTCCCCAGTGCGCGAACTAGACTGCGCAAGCGCATGGACAGCTCTAGCAAGAGCTACGAGGGGATCCTCTGGTGGCTCAGCCAGGTCTTCGGGGATATCCCCATCACCGCTGCCCCCACCGTCAGGATCACCATCAGGATAGTCAGGGTCGGGATCAGGTCCATCATCTCAGTTACGAGGAGACGGAGTGTGGAAAGCTGTTGGGTGGAGGTCGGAGCGACCAGCTTGTGAAGCGCTTTCGCCTTCAGTGCAAGAGCGGCGTCGAGTGGAGAAGGATTGGAATTGTTCGACGATGGAAGGAAGCCGATGCGGATTGGCTAGCACTGCAGCGAGGTTCTCAGCGACCTCTCTTTGGGATTGAGCTCGAGTTCTCATAATGGCGTAAGTTTTTTGGAAGACAGAAAAGGAGATCATACAAGTGCGAGTACGAATATACTGTCAAGTCCGGGCCTACTCCGACCAACTCTGACGCTTAATAAGGTCTAGAGGAGGGTCCGGAAGCAAGTCCGACACACAGGGACAGAACTCCGACTAGCGGAGTGTCAGCAGGAATGAAGACCACCGAGACAAAGGCAGAGCGGAGTGAGGGTGTCAGGTTTAGCTCGTGTGCTACCCCCTTGCACGATCTCAGCCCTCGTATTTCAGAGGGAGAGTACAGATGGAGAGTCGGAGACAACTCCGACAGGCAGAAGACGGAATCAGAGGGAGTAGGAACTAAGTTGATATTCGTACTGAAGAACAGCAGAGTACAGTACATGTTTTTATACTACTACAGAGGTACAGTAATTGGAATCGGAACTGACATACGGAGACTCATAAGTTTTCAAGTAAAATTTCCTGGACGACGAATGAAGGGTAGACAGAGGACATACGAACAGGTAACACAGAACATCCAGAAAAGGAAACAGTCCAGGCGCTGGACCACACGGTGAGCACGCTGTGGAGTACCTGACTGCGAAGGTAGTCACATGACCCCTCAGAGAACGGACCGCTCGGTCCGGTAGGAGGGCAACACAAGTCCGACAGCAGTCGGAGCGGAGATGGTTCACAACCAACAGAAGTTGGGTGGAGTTGGTGCGGAGTGAGTGGATGACCGGCGGAAAAGGATGCAGAGTGAGCAAAGACCTATGACGAACGCATGGTTATGACAGGCCCATCCATGTGTTGTGACCATGTAATTGATATTACTGATGGGCCCGTCCTTATGTTGCGACATGGGCGTATCTTACTAGACAGGCCTGTCTATGTGTTGTGACACTGTAAATGATATTACTGATGGGCCCATCTTTATGTTGCAACAGGCATACGTGTTGCTATTGATGGGCCCATCCATGTGTTGTGACCGTGTAATTGATATTGCTCTTGGGCCCGTCCTTATGTTGCAACATGGGCATATCTTACTAGATGGGCCCATCTATGTGTTGTCACACTGTAAATGATATTACTGACGGGCCCATCTTTATGTTGCAACAGGCATACATGTTGCTATTGATGGGCCCATCCATGTGCTGTGACTGTGTAATTGACCTTGCTGAAAGGCCTGTCTTTATGTTGTGACACAGGTGCATCTTACTAGACGGGCCCGTCCATGTGTTGTGACCCCATAAATGATATATATTGAAGGGCCTGTCTTTATGTTGTGACAGGTACATCTTACTATGGATGGGCCCACCCATGTGTTGTGATGGTATAAATGATATTATGGAAGGGCCCATCCATATGTTTTGATGCCATAAATGATATTACTGATGGGCCCATCTTTATGTTGCGGCAGGGATGCATCTTACTAGACAGGCCCATCTATGTGTTGTGATGCTGTCAATGATATTACTGATGGGCCCGTCCTTATGTTGCGACAGGTGTACATCTTGCTATGGATGGGCCTGTCTATATGTTGTGACAGGGGTATATTATCCCAAAGATGGGCCCTTCCATATGTTGCCAACTCTGTAATCTATCATAGAGGGGCCCCTCTTTATGTTGTGACCCTATAAAGCATATGATGGGTGGGCCCGTCCATATGTTGTGACCTTCTTCATGATACAATAGGCAGGCCCATCCATGTCTTACAGTAGCTCAGCATACTTACTTGGTCACAGGCCTGTCTATATGTTGCAGCATCCTTACCCTCCACAGGCCCTCCCATATGTTGTGGAATTGCACTTACAGGCCTGTACATATGTTGCTCTCACTATAGGCCCTCAGGCCTGTCCATGTGTCATGGCTAATCTATTTAGATGGGCCTGTCATGGGGTCTATATAAGTGTTGGCATTTTGGCATGCAGGCTACCTATATGTTGTGACTAAATGGACTACATGGGGTCAGTAGATGAGCTCTGGAGTTATCTCACAGAAAAGCTTGAGAGGGGGAAGAGGGAGCAGGGAGAGCAGGGAGAGCAAGCATGAAAGGCACAGAGTAGAGAGTTCCCTTTTGTAAGGGAGAAACCTAAGAGGGAGATGAAGCTTGACCTCTTCCTTCTTGATGGTGGGAATGGTGGTAAAGTAAAGGTATCATAGGTGTACTACTTGCCAATGATGTCCAAGAGCACTAAACACATAGTCCATTCACTGTCACACACCTGATCAATCTCCTAGAGATAGGGAGAGACCAGCCTGGCACACTATGCAAACTACAGTGGGTGCAAGAATGTCGACTACTGGTCTACCTCTGCTGCCATGTGGGAACTACGACTATGTATGGCTCAGCCACTCTGGACCTTGTGGGCCCTCTTGATCAAGTGTTGCCCTACATTCACTGAGCTTGACCTCAGGACAGTGTATATACATAATGTAAAACTCCCTAAGACATTTGCCCAACTGGCTCTGTCACTCAGGCACTCTCAGTCACACTGATGGAGGCAAAAAAGAAACTATGGGCAGAACTGCCCTCTATGAGTATTGTACTGCCATTGACCCTCAGCACCAGGTATGAAGGGATAGGGGAGAAGTTGTAATCTAGTTCGAGTGAAGCAACTAAAGATGAGAGTCTTCTCAGCTATCACTTCAAACCAGAGAGTTTGGGAGTGGAACCCATTGAATGAGGTTAAGGCTCAAAACAAACTAGATTAGAGAAACCAGCTATGACAAATGATGGGACTTATATACTGCCTTACTGTTTGTATGTACTACCACAAGAGAATGTTCTGGAAAGAAGTAAACAAAAGAGAGAACTATGCTATTGGACAAATGCAAACATGTGTTAGTAGCAAGGCATGGCCTTACTAAGTATCATGTAAGCATGAAAGAGTAATTAAAAGGAAAAGTCCAAGATGACTAAGCATCCCTAGAGCATAACCCTAACCAGAGGGTGGATATATATAGGCAACTAGGAAATGTGGAAGTGAAAAGTCTACCAGTCATTACACTTCCAGCTGCTCCCTTTCCTTTAGTTTTTGGGAAAGAGTTGCCTGAGTGAACTTCAAAACACCCTCCACTCATGAGCGGAAGTATGAAACAACTTGGTCTTGGGGTAGGTCTGGGTGCTTGTCAATGTATGCAAAGACTGTTAGCCAATCATTAAGAGTGAGATTTTCATGTCTTTTTGGCTTTGCCAAGATGGCTGATGTGGCAGGAGTACTTTTGGTTGGCTGTGCCCTTGGTTGCCAATTGTAGGGAGCTGGCTTTGGCCATGGTCTACACTCCCCAAGCTCAGCTGGCATGGTGGTCTGTAGTGAACAGTTTTTTTTTTCACTTCTGTACCCTATTTGTGCTAGTACAGGCTAGTGCTGAGCTCTGATCTGCCATGTGGCAAGTCACCCTAACAAATTCCATATGCTTGTCACTGCTAACAGGGTATCTCATACTGTATGAAAGTAGTTTGTGGGCTATACATTATACATTACACAAAAATACAGCATTTTCCCTGCATACCACAGTGGGAATTGCCTAAAGTCCATATGTTATGAGAATTATACATTATGACCAGATATATTATGAGAAAGTGTACTGTACCATGTTGTGATCTCCTGAATGTGTACTCTCAGCATAAAAACTCATAGCCAATCACACCATTGTCACTGGCACCCACATCATTGACATACAAGTGGCACATGCCACTGTGCATGATTTTCAAGCACACACCCAAATATGTGCTTCCAGGTGGTCTGCATGATGATGCATAGTGTAAGGAGCAGAAAACCCCAACCTACCAAGAGGCAACCCCAAAGGAGACCTATGCATGTGACCAGGGCCTCCACTCCAGTATGATTGGCAGTCACAAAGAGTTTACAGACCTGGGCCTAACAGCATCCAGGAATTCATCAATTTAGGAAAGTAGCTACAAGTTCACTTATGGAAGCTACAGTTGATGATCACAAGCCATTTTCAGCAACATCAGTTCATTTAAGTATCTAGAACTGTAGATATTATACACACCTACAAGATTTAGTAGAAGTAATTTAAGATTGGTACAAAGTACAAGTGTTGTACAGGGTTTCAGATCACAGGTGCATTTTCTCAATGTTAGCAGGGAGTACGACCCCCAAATACCAGTTGGGGAGGGGTCCCGAGATGAGTCAGTGTTCGGAATTCGCCGAACCCACTCCTCTTGACTTCCATTGCAACTTCAATAGTCAGTTGTGTACATTGGTCACACGACAGAAGTGATATTAACTTGCAAACCGTTCCACAGGAGAAGGTGGCTGCAAGTCTAAAAGATGGTCAGGAGGAACCGCGGTAAGTACCATAGCAGGTTTACATAAGACCCTCCGATATCCCTGTGCCGAGTCTACAAGCTACTTGAGCTGCGGAACACGCATCACGTTTTGGTGCAGTGGAAAGCATGGCGAGCTCGTTCTGCGTAGACGGTGACAACCCATGAAAAAAATCCCGCAAATGTTTACGGTTCAACTTTCCAGTGAGGGTACATGGCAGCGCATCCACCGGGATCCAGAGTTCAGGGTAACAGAACTTCAGTAACCTCGGCTGAATGAAAGACATCAAGCGGAGGATCTCAGCTTTGACATCGTCTGCAATCTGAAGCTTCAAACTATGTGGACCACTGACGAAGCGCGGCGCAAGGAATGAAGCGATGCGTGGCTCTTCGTTGTATGTGACAACCTCTACTGCTATCGACCACTTGCTTTCGGCCGCGTGGAGAGCAGCCTCGATTTCTCCTGCGGTGGGTAAGACCTCATAAATTGCAAACCGAAATGATGAATTAACACACCCAGCTCGATTCTGTAAGCATGTAGTTGGACTTGGCTGTCTCGACGGCCGGTGAGGTAAAGTCTTCCCTCGTGATTAACACTGGGGAAACCGGCATTCGAAGATCAGAATGAGCAGGACGCGTTAAAACTCACCGGCCGAAGTCACCAGTTCGGTACATCCTAAACTCTCTCCTGAATGGGTCCATCAAGAACGATCGCGCGGTAGCCTCTGGGTCTCCAAGGTAACCCAAGCCTACAGTTGGACCGGACACGAATATCTCCCCTACGCAGCCAACTGGCTCAAACTTCATGTCAGAACCTAAAACGTAAAGTCGTGTCTGCCCTCCAATACTGAACCCCACGGGGGTGTTGTTTGATGCTGACGAGCGCACAGGAGTTTCCACCGTGAGAGCGCAGATGGACTCGCTGGGACCGAAAGCGTTGAGTAGCGTTCGTCCTTCACCAAGCCATTCTGCGTAACCCGTTTGTAAGAGGGAGAAGCTACAGAAGATGAGACGCACTCTCTCGTACGAACTTGGTCAAGGTTTCACCGGTGAAAACAACCGATTTCAAGAATGGGTAATCTGCAGGGTGCAACTGCATACCCTGTGTCGGCGTAAGGGTAATCGAGTTGGCCTTCGTTGCAACGAGGGCTTCATGTATGTGGAAAATGATTTCAGGGATCATAGCTATACAAACCGTTCCGCCTACGTAATGCGTGAGGAAGATTTCTTCGATAGAGCCATCCCAGTACAATTCATACACCTGTATAGTGTATCACCGATTGCGCACAACGACAGAGACGAAGATCATCTTACCATGAGCTGACGTGTCTCCATCGTACGACCAAAAGCGGGTGCAGCTTCGACAATCCAGTGCACCAAATTCGAATGCGACGTCATGCATTTTTTCGGGGGACCAGTCGATCCACTCGTAAAACCTAGGTACGCCAGAGTGTTTTTCGGATTTCCAATGGGGAAGAGGTCAGGCTGCCAAGTGCTGTCTAAGTGGCACCATTTCTCCGTCATGGTGTCTATCGAAACAATAGTCTGTTTCCGGCTCATCGTACGCAACTTCTCCTCTAGTGATGTAACCGTCAGGAATAACGAGCAGTTAGTCATATCGACCGTTTGGTGGAAGAGTATGGCAGGCATGTCAATGTCGACAGCGAGATATGCCGCGCCGACCTTTAGGATCGCATAGAGGAGAACGATTGCCGTTGGAGACTGCGTCAAGAAAAGAAGTACAATGTCACCGGGACGAACAGATAAAACGTCTTTCAGGTATTGCGCGCATTGATTGGAAGCGGCGTCGAGTCCAGAATAGGTATATACCACTTTTCCATCGCATTCAACGGCGACGTTGTCTGGATGAGTAAGGGCACGACGTGCCAGCAGATCGTAAACGTAAGAGTAACGTGCGGGGTTCTCCGGTTCAGCTAAACAGTTGATCTTGACGACAGAAGGGAGTTCCTGCACGAACGCACGCTCATTCGCAGTCATCATATTGACCTCCGCACCAGACAGTGAGGGGTTAACGAGGAGTTGCTCAAACGCAAAGAACGAGGTGGTCGAGCATATACTGCACATCTTGCGCGTCGAAGGCACTGGGATCGAATCTCAAAGTAAAGGTGAACGACCGCGATGGGGTATACAAGAGTGTTAGATCCAGCGGCGTGTCGTATGAGCGGAAATGCGACCGCTGAGGTAAGGAACATAGCGAAAACCCAGGCTCCTCGAGGATCTCTACAACAGAGTGGATTGCCTCGTCTATCTCTATCACGCTCCGAGAGACTTCCCAAGCTACCGAAGCATGAATGGTATCTTGAGCTAGTTGCGTGGACAGCTGTTCTCGAGCAGGGGAAGTCGAGGCAAACTGAACCCGTCGAGGGACGAAAGGGATCCTGGGCAAAACTAGATACATATATTCTTCAGCGGCAAAATTCAAAAGACATCAGATGACATGCCTTCAGCAACGAGGACATCGTTAGTGCCGGCATGTTGTGACAGAACGACAGACCAAGCATAAAGCAGCGTCAATCGAATGTCATCGTGCTTCATTCGTTCCAGAGGAGGATGCTCCAGATCTGAGCTTGATTTCGTGATGCAAATAGAAGCGGAGGCTGAAGGTGCACGAACACGTTCGGTGAGAGGGACCGAGTCGAAATCTGACAACAAGGTGTGCCAGTAGCGCTCAGAATCTGCGCATAACTGGCTGGTTATCATAGTACGCCCAGATGGCGGAGAAACCGCAGAAGACGAGGAGCAACAGAAGCCGATGTAGTGAAGGGCACCTAGAAAGGCAGAGTTATCAAAGAACAAGGGACTAGGAAGTAAAATAGTGATGGCCTGCTATGAACATCGAGGAGGATATAAAATCAAGTCAGATTATTAGGCCCGCTCAAAGTTGAACAGTGTTCGCTCTACGCGTTCAACCAGTTAGCTAGGGGAGAGAGCGTAAGCCAGTGCTTATGGGAAAGGATCTATGTAGAACGTCATCACCAAAATTGTCAAACTCCGCTATTGCCCGATAAGGAATATATTTTCGAGTGGCTGTGCCGCTGACGCGCCGCGAGTCGGTCTCGTGATACCGTGCACCCCCGCGCGTCCTGTCGATTGCTGAGGCAACGACATAGCATTTATCGATCTACATCAACACCCAGCGCGCGCTGGTTACTATATATTGCGTCTACCACACATGCCTGTACATATCGATGAATATATATAACACCACAAGTTCATTGTTCCGGGCCTTGCCAATCACTTCATTAGAATGCACTCCTACGACATGCTCGGTAGTAAAACATAGTTACACTTTACAGTAATCCGTACTGAGAGGGAAATTGAAAATCTAAGAGGAGCTCCGGCGACGTTTAAGCTTCTTGCGCACCATAGCAAGCTCGTTGACAACGACCGGAGGAACAAGGGGAGTGACAAAATATTCGGAGGGCGAGCGCTGCTTGAATACCTGGCAGGGAGTTGCAGAGCATGGGCTGTGAGCAGACATCAGTAGAGAAACCACAAAGAATACCCTACGGCGCACCTAAACTTTACATTCTCCACGTCTTGCAATGTAGGCTCACACTTTACTGTGAGTGTAGTATTGTCGGCTTGGGTGAGGGAGGGGTCACTGGCTTGCGTGGCCTGCTCCTTTGTCTCCTTGCTGTCTGTTTGTATAGCAACATCATGACAAGGCTTCCTGGGATAGGGGAACAATTAGAATACACATTTAAATGTAAAAGGATAGCTTGTGTTACCTACTGCAGACGTCTTTCAGACGAAACACGACTCGTTCCTGCCAGGGGTGGTGATGTTGACATTGAAGTAATGCGTGTTCCAGGATGAAAGGGCGCCATTGATTTCAAGGTAGACGACATCTTGAAGCATGTTGACGGTCGTTGCCCTGATTTCGCCTGCCATTATTACCCTGTTGTAGTAAGGCCCCGTGTCGGAAGCAAAACGGCCACTGCCACTCGGAAGCAGATCGGCAAATTCCGGTAATGCAAATTACAAAGTAACTATAATTGCATCTGTTGAGAAATGACGTCGAATATATAATGATTTAACGTGAATATATGTGTACACATTCAAGCTGAGAGGCATCTAAGAAGAGGAAATCATTGACTTTGAATGAAAATGACGAGTGACTAAAGCATCCCATATCCCTCCTGGGCATACAAGTTCTCGTTATCATCGAGGCCTGCCACCATTTCACCGTCACTATCGTCCGATTTGTCGTCGTCAGGCTCGCTGGAGCTTCCCTCATCCTCGTCCAGGTCTGTATCATCATCTTCCTCTTCTCCACTCATCTCGTTGTCCTCCTCGGCTCCTTGCGCTGTATCAGCTTCTTCGCGCGTGCCACTGACCTCCTCACCAGCGGTTTGACAGTCCGATTGTAAGAAGGAATCCCACTCCCTGGATACCTTATGCCCAATGCCGCCGCCTCGAAACCGCATGAACATATCTCGATCAACAAACCTATCTGAGCTTTAAGTACACATCCATGCCGATTTATTTCCTCACTTACATGTTAACATCAAAATATCGCCAGTCCTCATGGAGGTCCTCATCAGGCCGCACGAACGATGGTCCTAAATATTCAGATGTTCGTCCGAGCGAGAAAGCTGGAATCAGATGGACGCCACGAATGACTACATCTGGGTCCAAAAACCCAAACGCATCCGGGTCATCGTCGGAAATGAATCCTACCCGATACAGTCGGCGTGCAGCAAACCCTGATCCCCCTGGTCTGCCGTTATCGCGGCCGAACCACCGCACAAAGAGCACGTTCATCTGCTTTATCCCATCAGATGAGGCATTGTTGTCATAGTACCGTACATTGACGTGGAAAATTTTAATGACACGTGTGTACCAATATGGGTGACGACAATCATCTGTCTCGTGTGACAAGAGCATGATGTCGGCACGAGTGCATGGATTAATGGTGTCCTGTTCTCGGCGGAGGTCGTAGGTTGTATAGTTGACACGCAACATCTGATGCTCGTACATCATATTATGTGAGATGATAAGATTGTCGCGGTCGGCGTCGGAAAAGCTCGGTGGGTCACCAGTGTAGTCCACTCCAAGAATGCGTTCAAGGAGATGGTCTTTGAGGCGGTCAACAAAGTCCTGCGAAGAGTTAGTTGGTCGCACGCAGCCATGCACACCAGATGACATACCTCAGTGGCTCTGTCACCTGCCAATGAACTCAGCCAACCAGGGATGTCCACAGGAATTCGCGATGACGCTGCAATGTGATAATGTTGAGAAGGTGAAGACCTCTCACGTTTCTGCCTTGGGCGGTTTTCACCACCGCTTTCACTTCCTTCAGTGTCGTCGCATGCCAATTTATCAAGAGACTTGACTATTCGGTCAATAACTTGTTCTCGAGCCTCGTGTTTGCTCATGGATGCCATTGTTGTAGCATGGTTCTTCGAAGTTCGTGGGTACCGCCGCTTCAACCGCCTGTGTTCAAATTCGCCCTATGAAATTCATCTGTAAGTGTTTTACAATTGTGCGAAAACAATCCTACTGGTTGCGTTGTATAATTATCTGTTGTACCACGTTGTTGGATTGTGTTTGGATAGTCACCTAGGGCGTGGAACTTGTACGTTTGCAGATTGAGGAATTTGCGTTTGGGTCCAGATGACCCAGCTGAGCTCGATGTACCGGTCTTTACTGCCATTGCTGTGGTACGGTGGCCGTGGACAGCTGTCTCTTGTGGTAGTTCACGTGTGTCGTAGTACTCACACATCGTCTTCATGAAAGTACGGACCGTCTGACCTAGAGAGACTGTTGCAGAGTCAAACAAGTCTAGTGTGTCGGATGTATGGAGCCGAAGTTTTGCATATGCATGCCAAGTAGCAAGGTCAAATAGTAGGTTGAGTATGCGACTGTTGTGAGGCTCCGGCAGCAAATTTTCGAAGGGAGGCATAGCGCACTAATCCAGGCAGAGTCAAATAGGTAGACGATGTTTGTCTCTGGCTCGCACGAACCTGTAATAAGTCCTCAAAGTCTCGTGCTGCGAGTCTCTTCATGGCTGACACATTGCGGGCAAACTTCCGAATCGTTCCACGACCAAAAGTAGGGATGTTTCAAAATCTGGTGAATGTATTAGTAACGAACATGCAAGTGGAGATTGGGATTGGTCGAATCATTATGAGACAAGTACTTACCTTTATTGAGTTCTTGTATACCGTCACCTCCTGCCGCAAAGAGAACACGTAGTAGGTGTGTGAAAATCGCCTTCCATACACCAAGCTCGAATTCATGGAGCTGGTCCACGACCAGAAGGAGGAAAAAGTTAACCATGAATTGTAGCAGGCGTTCAGAGAACGCATTCTTAAATAGATTCCATTCAGCAGTCTTCTATATGTAGTTTACACTGAACACTGACCGTCGTTGGAACATAGGAGTGCTCGTCCAGTTGATATCCCACTCACTTTCCATTGACGGCTGCACCTTTCTGGAATATGAGCTTGCGTGCCCAACTGATGCGCCCCTGCCGTTCAATACTGTCCATCCGAACATGCCTGACACGGTGTCGCATATCGCGTGCCATGCCCATCTTCGAAAATGACTTTTTCGCTACAAGACATCGCGGACAGGCACATTTACCGAGAAATTTGATTCCCGCCACCAAGACCCTTAGGACGGCATTAGTATGGCACCCCAGCGACCAACAGCAAACTGACTTTTCTGGGTAATCAGCTGAATAAGAGAAAAAGCGGGGATATATCCGCCGTGTGATCCCATCAGCACACCGTATGACTATACCACTTTGGTAAGCATCCATGAACCATGTGTCGAGGATTAAGTCCCAAATGGCGTGGAATAAATCACACTTGCAATGAGTGAGAATCTCCCTGGAGGACGCTTGACCGTAATGTCCCCTATAGATATCTTGAAAGTTGTCCGGAAGCTGTGAGGGATAAGCACAAATGCGACGTACCAGCTACAGGAGCTACCATACCTTCGGAATGTAAGCGACATGGTGACATGCCATGGCTGTTGGCTTCCCTCTTAGATACTTCGACTGGTTCCCAAAATACATATAAAACGGCCACATTGACGCGTCTCCGAAGTTGGTAAGGTGTGTTGAGTCTGACCAAAGCATCAGGCACGCGACAACATGTTCTAGGTCTCCGTCCAGTTCACAAGGCAGTTTATTGACGTCTTCATGTGCATGAAGCATTTCCGGTGAGGAGTAGGCTTCTGAAAGTATGTCAATTACACGATCATCACTAACCTGCCAGCACTGTCTGAATGGCGTGGTGTGGAATGTCTTGAACTGTTCGCTTTGAAAGGCGCTTGTGATGATGTCAATGAGGTCCCGATGCCAGACTCCATCGATAATCATTTCGGGGGCAGCCGACTCAGATGGCCACTTCGACTTTTCATTTGGTAGGCGAACCGTGACAGCAGATCGCCATCCATATTCTTCCTTAAATGGGTTGTTCGTGCCAAGGAACTTGTCAAGTAGTTTGGCCTCACGCGAGTGGTGGAAACCGGTGAGCTCCCTTGGATTGCAGAGGGGGTGAGCCAGGAACTGGGCCAACCGGTCGAGTTCTGCAGCGGACTTCTGGTTGGTTCTGGAATACTGCCAAGCCATCAAAATACTGCATGTGAGGTTGGTGAAAGGAGCAAATGTGGCCGCATGTGTGCAGCCACCTTCAAAACCTGGAACTCCCATAGACGCTGGGTCAGTGGTGCAAGTAGGTGGAAATGGGCCGTCCAGGCCTGGAGCATCGCAAACACTCCCAAGTGACTCATCAGGTATATGAGTTGGTCGGTTGGCATAGACATGGTATAGTCCAAATGTGTCTGGGTCAGTTGTGAACGGCTCGAGACGCGGTATAGCAGGTGTATCGGACGGGTGGACTCGGGCAAAGACAGAACTGGTGAGTCAGGCCTCAAAGAACGTAGCTGAGCGGCTGAGAGAGGCATGTGCGCGAGGTGGGTTGAACTTCCAGGAAGGAAGTCAACGAAGCGAGGGCATGCGAATATGCCGACCAGACCGACAGGACAGAACCGGCTCTGGTTGGTCCGCCCTGGGGGCAACCTCCATCGTAAACTGCGCATATGACAGCTGTCATAGTTGCAGATATATGGACAATAACTTACATCGATATTAGTAGTAGCTAACAATCATAGTCATCCGAGTCTCCCGCTGGTATGTCGTCGGGGGGAGCCAGTAAGCAGGATTCAGCATCAGCTTGACGAGTTCTTTTCGGACGTCTCGTGCGTTCAAGATGGAATATTTGGTGCGATACCTCACGGAACTCGGGACACTGGGGTGTGTGTGCCGAGAGCTGCTTCTGAGTCTTGAAGAAAGCGTCACATCCAAAGCAGCTATACATCAGAATTTTCAGAAGGAGGGAGTGGGATTTCGGGCAACTCGAACAGATTAAAATGAATGCCAGAGACATTGGCGAATAGTTATATTTCTAGTACAAATTACTGTGAACCGCCGTCAGTCGACTTAGATGGGTGACATGAACAAAAACGTACCAAGTTTGAACTACGAGGAACATTCAATGATGCATCCCAGAAACTTCAAAAGAACGAGTTAATGGTGACATTAGTCATGAAGATCAGTGTACGAAGGGGACCGAGTGAGTTCGGCATTTGCCGACTTGCTCCTTCTGTCCTACTCAATGTCCATGCGACGTCCGCGCAAGCCCGACCCTACTTCTGATAGTTCTGAATCTGACAGCGATCAATCTGATAGCGCTCAAACATCCTCGAGACACCACCATAATGGGAAGATTAATAAGTCAAAGTAAGTTCCAACCTTGATGATGCAGTGCTCTCCAGCTGATGTGACTGCGGACAGGACAAAGTCGAAGAAATCGCGGGATTGCGCTGTTTCTACCCTGCGAGATCAGTGTCTCCATGCAGCAAGATGGATTCCCCGCGCATTTGATATGTACTGTAACCTGAACGAAGTATTCAAGTCTCCCGTGCCCTCGAAGCAGACGATACAGCGAGCAGTACCAATGACCCCGATGATGAAAGTGCTAGAAAGGCCGCGATAAGATCCTTAGAAAAGCGTAAGTACAACATTTAACAGCATATATGCGATGTTCTTATGATCACAGCAACCCTGAGAAACGCAAACGATACAAGCGCATATATGACTACCTGAAGGAGCAGGCGCCGTACTTCATGGATCTCATTAAGAAGAAGAAGAGTGGCGAAACCACGCTTCTCATGCGTGAGGTAAGTCAACGGTGACTCGAGTCTAGTGCATCACGCGGCTAACAAGTGACTTTCTTTCAGATGCAACAAGTGATCAGCCGGACACGATCTGATGACGCCAGTCATCTCAAGCCTATGATTGCAGCTTATGCAGCTCCCCATCCGGACAAGAAACTCGTCGATCCACCTGTCAACGCGAAGGGTTCAAAAGACAGGCTTGGGTTCAACCACGCAGAGCTCACTCGGCTCCTCTGTCCGGTGAGGAGCCTGCAGGCTTTGCTAGCAGATGCGACTGGGTATGTACCATTCCACTTGACGTTATCAATCAGCTGATTCGCTGTTCCATAGCGTGAGGAAGCAGCTTCAGAACGGTAGTATCCTTGTTACCGCCCAAAAGTGGCCGGCATTTCTTTACTCCGGCGACATCCCAGGTAAGGACTATAATCCTGAGAAGAGCGATGAAGGATTCCTCCGCGGATATTTCATTGAACGAGTAAGTGTATACTACTGCATGTGTATCAAGTACTAATTTAAGAATCAGGTCCTCAAACACATCTTTACTTCGCCATCTTCTGCTTTGCCTGGTAGCAAAGTGCGCAACACACGTGCCAGCAATGCGAAGATCCACCACATGACCCACGTAGAAGCTTACCATATCGCATATGCCGCAGTACATGTAAGTGATATGGCGTTAGAATGATATGCGCTACCCTCTTCCACAGGCACGTTTCAGCATCTGCTCGCAAGACAAATTCGTCGAATTCGATGGGCAATTCTCTTTTTCCAAGTTTTATTATCGAATTATTGACTTTATCATCAACAACGAAGACGAGGCTTGGGTTGAAGACCTGTTCTCTCATTACAACAAGTACGTAAGGGGCTCTTGTGGAGTGCATACTGACACGAAGGTATAGAGTATTGTTTAACGATGTTTGTGGCACCGCAGGTGATGATGTCAATATCGATGACAACGATGACGACCTTGCCATCATGAGGCGACAAATTGCTGCACATCTTGCCAGTTCGTCTGGCCCGTCTTCTGGGACTCGCCCTTCCGAAAATCGTTCGCCTACTCAAGTGTCCTTCCCAAATACCCCACAGCCCCCGGCTTCAGAATGTCACACAAATGGCCGCAGGCTGTCGCCAGGAAGTCCCCCGTCTCCCGTCCAGTCACCGAAAATACAGGTTTTTCATTCAGTCAGCTGTCCTCCTTTCGCTCACCAAAATCTGCTTCAGAAAATAACACAAATGGCCGCAGGGCGTCGCCAGGAAGTCCTCCGTCTCCAGTCCAGTCTCCCGAAAATATAGGTTCGTCATTTAGTCGGCTGTCCTTAGTGCGCTCACCACAGCCTTCTGCTTCAGAACCGGAACGCCGTGCCCGAAGGCAATCACGAGCAAATCTGGATCCTTCACCTGCAAAGCAGGTGAAGAATCTCACTGATCGGACGCCGCAACTCAAACGCAAGCGCAGCGTAACATTTTCCACTGGCGAACAGAGCAGTCCATTAACGGACTGTGATTCGCGGCGGGGTAGGAAGGCCGCTGCGAGTAAGCCTTCTAAGACGACAAAGGAGGGACGTGGCGGACGCTCCAAGAAGACTAAGGATCAGAGTAAGGTGCCAACCAAGGAAACGATGACAAGGAGATCAAGCTTGCGGGCTTCCAAGAAAAAGTAACTCGTGCGTGCCTAATCTCGTTAAGTTCTGTCGTTCGGTGGTTACCTATTTGAGGCAGCCGCCATCGCATGTTTTATTCATCCACTCGTCGCTGTCTCGTTCTGCTCTCTCACTCGCACACTTCCCGGCCGTTTTACTCTCCAAGTCCCACACCGGCTTTGTATATTAGTATTCCATGGATTTCTCAAGATGGAACCGTCGATCGCCAACTAGCGATGTATACATTCAGATAGCTACAGGTATTGGCATCGGTGTGGTATGATGGTGTTGCAATGCGATGATCACGATATATGTTGTTGTCGTCTGCTATATCATGGAGAGTGAACAGCGACAACGAGTGTGTCAATGAAAACTGACATCGAAACTCTATTCGATGACAGCGTCGACAGGCATTCCTCTGTAAAAGAGCGTTTTCGTAGATTTTACTACATGACTGCTCTTCATCTACAGCGTCGTTGGTGTCTACATTGAATATATTTGCATACATTTGTATCTCGTTTTTCTGCAATTTTGGTGATGGTGGGGTGGTGTGTTGACGCGTCAACGCGAAATCGAACCGCGGACTTCTCGACTACCACACTCGTGGTTTCCGTTGCACGGAACCCAGTCGAGTGCTGACAGTTTCAACTCTTTGACGGAACTCCTCCCCCAGAGCTCTCGCTTGATTAATCTTCGGTTGCACAGTATTATCCTTGGGAAACGTTCAGTGACTGTAATGGATTTTGACTTCACAGCATACCTCGCGAAATTGCTATACCTCCCTCCGAACCAGATTACCATTCAATTCCTTACCGGTGGATTCTGCAATGTAACGGTCCGAGCATCATTTACCCCGCCAGCAGACCTTACACGTTTTGGCCATTCAAAGTCTGTCCCCAGCATCGTGATCAAATATGCACCTCCCTTCATGGCTACCGATCCGTCTCAGCCTTTGAACGTGATCCGACAAGACATAGAGGCGCGTGCGCTGCTGCTTCTCGATCCCACGTCACCGACACCTTTACCGGTCAGCTCCTTGTTGATCAAGTATCCAAACTTCCGGATTCCCAGATTCATCCATCACGATGTTGAGTCCAGCGTGCTCATGATGACAGATCTTGGCACAGCGGTGGCAACAGTTGACGAGTGGCTATCAAGAGACCCACCACCCACGGCGGAAGAAGTGCAACGTGTTGCCAGCGATCTTGGCCAGTTTCTTGCCGAATTCGTCATGGCCACCAGAGAGACTAGTGCAGATGTATTGGCTCGTGCACCCAACTCTGCGATGGTGGATCAGTTCTACTCGGATTCCTTGAATATCACGAGGACTGTTCTTAATCGACACGGCGTTTCGGATGCGGAAACACTTGTCAGGCGTGTGGA